>NDXZ01087881.1:0-20115 GCA_003055125.1 Paykullia maculata | reverse complement strand
AAAAAAACTCTATCTGTCCGATAACTTCCAACTTTTACTATCGGTAAGTTATGAAAACCGCCCTTAGTATAATAACTTGTTTACAAACAGTTGTAAAAAAAAGATGCAGATTAATTTGAGCAAAGGTTTAGAACAATGTTATTTTGCGATAAAAACAATTTGATCTTCTTTTATATCTGCCTAAGATAATTTGTTTAAAGTCGAAACCCTAAGACCAAAGTATACTTTTCTAAAAGATTGAGCTGCGCTGCATCCGAATCTGACCACAGAATTTTTTCATCACATAACTTAGCGACCAGTATACTCTGGTCGCTGGGTTAAAAATTTGTTGGCCTGTGATAATATTTTGTTAGAAAATTTTTAAGTTGGTACTCTATATTAATATTATTTTTATTTCTTTGTATGACTATAAAAAAAATTAATTACAAAAAAATGATTGATCGCTTGTCTAACGACTTTACTTTAAAATATTAAAACTATCTGCTTACAAATAAACAAAATTTGTTTATTAAAATTTTAATTGCCAAACGCTTAAAGTCGTTGTAATGCCCAATAAAAATAGCAACAATATTTATTTAATAACAAAATTTATTTGTGTTTATTTTGGCAACGAAAATTTATATCATTTAAAACAACTAAAACACAAGTCGATTTTCGTCAGACATGATTGTTTACAAATATACATAAATACATACATACACATGTCTATATGTATATCAATATATGAATTGTTGTTCGTTAACAGCGTCATATCTTGAGAAATGTCAAAGCATCTTTTAACGGGAAAGTAGGTCTGGTATCACCTATACAAAATAAAGAGTTTTTGTCGCATATCTTAAAGTCTAAGTAACTCATGTCTGCAATTTATGTGTTGGTTACTCTATTCTTAATATAATATAACTTGGCTTAAAATTAGAAATAAAAAAACTTGGCATAGCTCATTTTACACAAATAAAAAATATATTTCAAAAGAATCTTAACAACCATAACATTTTAAATTCTTAACGTTTGATGTATGATTTACTATGATAACAATTGACCTATTTAACTTAAAATGAATAGGAAAGAAATAAAAGACGTGGCACTTTACACTTAAAAAACTTTTTTTAAACCACTTTAAGGAATTTTGCTTAATAAAAATCTATAAATCTTTTACATGTTCAATACATAAAAAGCGCTAACTTTATAATTTAAAAAAAAACCTATTTACTCAAAACTTTTAGTTAATAACAATATGCAGTATAAAATATTAGTGCCAACTTTGCTAAAGTCTTCGTCCGGCAAAGTCTTAATTTTCTTTTTATGTATTTGTAATTTTAATTTGTTTTTTTTTTCTTGCATCAAACTTTTAATTTCCTTAAAATATCGAAATTAACACGACAGGAGGGAAAAAAAATATACTTCAAAGGTACAAAAAATACAAAACTTGTCTACTTAAATTGAGTGTTCCATGCTGTGAACAAAAATAATAATGTCATTTTTTTGATTAAATAATCAAAATGTTTTATTTTCCTTCAGGTTAAAATTTAAACAAACCAAATTAAATTTTGGGTTTAGGTAACTGTCATGGGCATATACAGCAATAATGCTTTAAATTGTTTCGATTATAATTAGCGGTTATTAAATTTTACAACAAATACAATGTTAAACCTTATGGAAAGCAAATGTGTTAAAGATATTTTCTGAATATTATGTTAAAGATTAAAAAAAAAAATTACCAAATTTAAATTGTGCAAAAGCTTTAAAATATTTTTTGTGGATGGAAAACGAAAAGCCAAGTTTCAATAAAAACTCTGCTAATAATCATTTAATGAACATACATACTTACATACATACTGAGATGCACATTTATCTTCTATAAAATAATTAACTTTTTATCAGAACACTATTAATGTTTCATTTCTGTTATAATTTAAAAAATCTCCGAAGCCCTCAGATTTTCTATGGGAGTCAGGTAGTCCAATTTTAAATATTTAAATTTAGGTTTTGGTTTTCTTTAAGACAAAAATTTTGAAATTTTGTTTAATCTACCTTTTGTATAAACCTATTATTTTTTTTAAGCCTTTAGTTCTTTAAAACTTTAAATTTTTTTCCAAAAACTGCATTCAATCCATCACCCAAAGTTATACGGTGGTTTGCAACTTACCAATAGTAAGAGTTAGGATATAATCCATCAGATAAATAATTTTTTGTTGTTATACGTATACGTTAAGCTTAAAGTCACTTTTATGCTAAAATTAGGATTGTCCGACCTTTAAATTTTATCGTAAGATTTGCTTATAAAGGTCTATACTAAATAAATGTGCCACTTTATCCTTTTTAACTATTTAAACCTGTCACTTTGCATGTATAAGATTGTATTCTGTGGTAAAAAGAAACCAATATTGCCATCATTTGAAAACTATTAAATTTATTTTAAATTGAAATTGTGATAATATAAAAAAAAATTTAAAGGTCACTTTATTGTTAACTTTAGCAAAAGAAAATTTAATGAATATGTATTATAAATTTGAAATTGTTGATATTGAAAATAGTTAAATCGGTCCAACATAAATACATACATAATGAAATGCAAAAATAGCACATTTCCTCTGAGGGTATACTTTTTATAAATTTAAAATCTCACATAATTGAAACTAACAAATTAAAAATGAACTCTATTCAATTGAAATTATTAGGCGAAATTTATGTGGGACATGCCCACTTGTGCGCCCATCTCCTACGAAAGGTTTGTTGAATAATTAAATATGTTTCTGTCTTTTGATTTTATACATTACAAGTTACATAGTTTTAGTGGGTGAGTGGGTGCACAATATTCAGCTGCCCTATTTATTAAACCCTTCAGACATGTGGTAAGGCTATACATATATAGGTTTGTCATTCCGTTTGTAATTTCTTCGATATTCATTTGTGACCCTATAAAATATATATTCGGGATCCCTATAGATAGGGAAGTCAATTTACCCATGTCCGTCTGTCTGTGTGTATGTTGCAATCAAGTTTACGTAGCCCCCATAGTCAAACTAGGGTTGTATATGGTATCAAATTTTTGGAAATACTTTCGAAAAAATCGGTATTGAAAACTAACAAGATTCATTAATAACCGGCTGAGATATAAGCAAAAACAGTTTTTTTTTTACTCAAAAATGATTATATTTGTGTGTAAGACATGTCTTTTGGGATATTTTAAAGAAAAAAAATTTAATTTTTAAGGCAAACATTTTTTTTTTGTTTTTTCACACAAAACTGATTATATTTGTGGGTAAGACATGTCAACTGGAGAAAAAAAGCAAAAACAATTTTTTTTACATGAAAATTATTATATTTGTGTTTTGAATTTTTTTTTACAAATATATATACACATAGATAAACGTAGTGAAGGGTATATAAGATTCGGCATAGCCGAGTATAGCACTCTTACTTGTTTTTGTTTAAACAGGACAATTACGTAGAAAATAATTTTGTACTTTGCATTATCTATGCAACAATTTTCACAACAGATATTTCTGCAAAAGTATCAATTATAGCAACTATTTCAAAAGCATTCAATAGTTAAGCAATAAAAAATTTTAATTCTATCTTTACAACAACAAACGCAAATAAAACGAAAGTTCTTACAACAATGAGTGCTGTTCATAATAAATCATTAAAAGGACCAAAAAATAAGTAGATACATGTTTGTATAATGTAAAGATTTCGAAACTCGTTAAATTATTTAAGAGCCTACAAAGTTTAAGGTTTTTTTTAAGTGTAATATATTTCGTAAAATCAAGCAAAATACAACAATTGTTTTATCAATCTATCGCTTCTGCTCCATTTTTTATTATCAATCATCAGAACAGAAAGTAGATCTGTTAAAAATGTTGCTCACGTCGACATTTTCGCACATTTTCAAGACTTAAATTGGTGATGAGTAAAACAAATGCCATAATGTTAGAATTTAAATAGCGTTGATATATTATTAAAAAAAATTTTATCTCCATGCATCAGACGCCATTTAAGTTTGCTATGATATTTGAAATAAAAAATCCCTAATAGACATAAAAAACAATGTTGACATTTTAAAACTGCAATTTTTTATGTTAAACTATTTCTGACATTTAAAAAGAGACTAAATGACTTTAACATTTGTTAACAAACCTTTTTTTCCAGTATCTACATTTACAAACCTATTGAATTTTTTTGAATGAACCCTTTTAAAAGTATAGAGTATTTTAAAAGTAATGAATATTTAATCGGACATAAATCTTTATCAATTTCCGGTCTATCTTAGTAAAAGTATATTTATTTACATTCTATAGCATAAATGTTAACAAGGGTTTATGGGAAAAGGATTTTTTTTTATTTATTCTATTTCACCACAATAGCATTGAATTTGTTTGTTCTTGTATATGTGTGTAAAAATGTTGAAGTCTGTATTCAAGAACACTAAAGAAAACTGTAAAATGTCAGTCAGCCTTTGACTGACCGAACAACTAAGAACGTAAGTGATTTTTAAGAGCTTAAGTTATTTAAAAATGGCTTGCGTGGGTTAAATGTGGGTGTGTGTGTTTATGAACTGAATATTAAACAAGTTCAATACATTTAAACAATTAAGAAGTGCGCAAGAAAAATAAAAGCCTAATTTAAAATGTATGAATATTTTTATTTATATTTCAATATTCAAAATCGATTTCACTACTCCGTGGACTCTTATAATTTTTTTTTTTTAGTAACAAAGTGATAAGTTTTATTTGAATCGCAAAACAATTTATTATGAAATTGAAACTCAAACAAATTTGTTGAAATCTATAATGCAAATCACTACGGTTTGTAGTTACAAGGCAATTGATAAGAAAGTAACTTTAACTTTAGTTATTATTTAAAATTTCTTATAAGAAAAGTTGAAATGAAAATAAGCCTCGAAACATAAAAAGTTTAACAAATTTCTAACAAAAAAGGGGGTCTAAGTCTTAAACCAAAGGAAAAGCAACCCCTTTTCAAAATTATGAATGGAAAAGGAAATGTACGTGCTGGCTGACTTCTTAATACTTTCTTGCCAAAAAATGTAAAGCAAATGTCGTATGTACAAAAAAATTAAAAAAATAAAAATATGTATTTGCTTTGAATAGCAATTTATAGCAATGGTGAAAGAAGCACTTCCCTCATAACTAGCAGCTCAATTAACACAGTAATAAACAAGAATAAGTGCCTCCAGAAAAAGCAACATTTGATAAAAAAAAGAAAAACTAAAACAGAAACACAAACACAAATATGAAGCAATTCTGTAAAACTGTTTCGAGCAAAAAGTCAAATCCTTAATGAAAGAGATTTCATAAAAAGTTAAAAATTGTATTACAAATACCCTAAAAGAGTTTTATTTCAATAACAAAAGTATTAAACAAAATTGAGGGATTCACAAGCTACTTATGATATCCTAAAAATTGTAAATGGTTAAGGTACTTTGTTGTTGCTTTTTTCAATCGGCTAAGGATAGTTTACGACAGCACAATAAACATAGCATTCAGAGTTCTATTTTTTAGGACACTTTTAGTATGAAAAGCAACTTAAACCATTTAAAGTTTTTAGGACATATGACATTATGATATCATAAGCTAGCTTGTGAATTCCTCAAATATTTTTTTTTTTTTTTAAATTTTTAAAATATTTACCAATTAGAAACACTGGTGTCATTTCTTTGTGCATGACTTAAAACTTACTTACATTACAACGATGCAGTTACACTTTTCTTTTTTTTCTAAAGCCTTAAAACTTCTTAAAAGTCAGTAACATCCCAGCCAAAAAATCTTAATTTGGAAGCAATAAATAGTCATGATATGAAGAGTAACTTTTTTTATTGCTTGACTCTTGAGAGATTACAGAGATTACATAGAGGCACTGCTTTAGAGATCTAAAATTATCTTTTTTGAAATTTGCTGAACATATTCATTTTGCACATCACTTTTATAAGGTTCTTATTTAAGAAACAACAGAGGATATATATATTGCTTCCAAATAAATTGTTTTTTTGCTGGGATGTTACGTAAAAACAGCACAAAATTTTTATTATTTACAAAAAATCCATATTTTAAGAAAAAATATATGCCGCCTGGCGTTCACTTAAGTAGTTTAGGAAATAGAAAATCGCTTAATCACAATAAACTTATGCCAAATTATTGCTTAAAAATTTTGTTGAAAATATATATGTACATTTAAACAACAAAAATACTTTTGGTAGCAAAATCTATTATTAATTTGTGCAACAAACTGCTATTTATTTATACACTTTTTCCGGCACAGTTGCTAACACACACACACATATACTATATGAAGTGCATAATTTAAAACATTATTGCATTTAATAAACAATAATAAATATTTCCTTCAATTACATTACATAAACCGTAAACATAATATGAAAAATATTTTTTCTTATTGATTTAAATATTGCGAGTTTTAAATAATATTATTAAGGTTTTTGTTAAAAAAAAATGCCCTGGAAAAATAATGCAATTAATGTCAAAAGGTAAATTGATATTTTTTAATTAAAATGAATGTGGAGAAGAAATCAATTAAATAATTGCTGGTGGACTGTTATTATTAATCGGTATGAAATTATAATTAACTAATGATGAAAAAGAGATATTAAAACAGTTTAATTTTAAATTGAGTTCGATATATGATGCAATAAAATATATGTATGCAAATAAACAGCTCATATCCTTCACAACTAGTGGCAAGAGTATAAAAAATTATATACAAAAGTTTGTCATTCCATTTGGAATTAAAAAAAAAATGATCCTACACCCTGTAAACTATATGTAACGAGGACATACAAAATAAAAATGTTCATTTATAGGGAAACCAAAACCCTTAGCTATCCTTTAGACTCGCATTAATTATCAATACATACATGTATAACATATGGTCAAAAGAATTTCGCTCAGCAAAATTAGCCCATGAATGTCTAAGATATTAACCAAAAAAATATTGGTGCCTTTGCTTGTTTAGACTCTAATACAATTATGCGAGCGTTTGGGCTATTTAGGGCAAAGGCCTTATTTGGGATCTAATGCAAATCATTGATCAATTATAAAAAAACTCTTTATTAATAACTCATTTAATTATGTAAAAATCCAGTTCAAGATTAACATTTTTATATAGACTGTGTGGCATCCTTTACCTATTTTACCCAAAATCTTGTAGATTTATCCTTGGGCACAATAACTTTTCTAACAAATTTTTATTGTCTCTGTTTAGTAGATTTTATAGACTGCAAATAGATACCAGCAGAATATAAATCGTATTATCTGGCAGCGACCTATTTTATATGTAATAGTTTTAGATTATCATCGCCCAAAATGCGTCATTCCTGTCTACTGGTATAGTCATTTAGTAAACTAATAAGAATTCCTACATTGCATCAAAGAAATTCGTCGTTGAAATCAGCTAACGAAGCCCTTCATTGCATTAATGAATAATATTTCATTACATTTTTGAATCTAGTGTGTGAAGCTATATCATTAATGGAATGCAACCAATCACCAGTCAAAATTGTGGTATGTTTTAATGAGAATACAAAAACAAATTAAATGTGAATTTTAAAAAATTCAAAAACCATACTATTTTTTTTCAAAAAACTAACAAACAAATATTCTTTCATTTTCCCTTATACATTTGGCACTTGAGTTTCAACAAAGACAACTGTCATAAACCTTAATTAGGAGATAAAATTAAAATTAATTTGTATATTATTTACTTTATTTTATGATTGATCAATTCTGATTAAACAGTTCGTGATTTGTTTTAATTTTATCTGGCACTTTAGCTGCTTTGATTTATGTATGTTTCTTTATATTGTTATCAAACAAAAGGGCATATGCATAGTATGTATGGATGTATGCGTGGTGTGTTATGAATTTAATGGCTTTTAGAACTTTTGCAAGAGTTCAGATTTGATATGTTTATGATAAAGTCGAAAAAGCAAAATGTGAAAAGAACGTACATACATACATACATTCATATGTATAGGGCAACCAAAAAAAAAACTCTTAAAAACCAGTAACTACTGGAATATGCTGTTTCTATAAAACAGCAGTCTCTTTTAAAAATGTTTTTGTTATATTTATTTACTAAGAGCATTGTTGCAATGAATTAAAAATTGTTCAGACAAATTTTCAAAAATGAAACTTTGTCTATTTGGGGTTACTAAGATCTTATACATAGAAAATGTACGCTCTACACACGCAAAGAAAAAACATGAATGAATATGGTCACGGTAATATGATCACAGACAATTTTAAAATTCTATGATTATTACAATCGTTATATGATTGTCATAATCATAATATGGTTGTAGTCATATTTTACGTCAATACCAAGATCATATATATGATGGCAAGAATCAATTTATATTTGTCCAAACTATAAATATGTTACGGATAATCATAAAAACTAAAAATGTATGATGGTTTCAGATTATGGTTTATATCTTAGTCAATTAGTAAGCGATTTTACTGGATTTCAATAGCAAACATTTCAGGAGAATTTCTAATTGTTTGATACCTCTAACGCGCCCGTGCGACATCGAGGTTTTGAGAAAACTTTATTTCAACAGACAGACGGACAGACGGATATGGCTAAATCGACTTCCCTATCTATAAGGATTCAGAATATATATACTTTATGGGGTCGCAAATAAAAATGTAGAAATTACAAACGGAATAACAAACCTATATATACCCTTGTCACCTCTGGTGAAGGGTATAATAAGCTCTTGCTACTTTTTGGTTGCCCTACATACATACATACATATGTATATTTTTATTTCAATTTTTTTATATTAAACATGTTTTCTGAATATCGATTTAAAAGTCAACATTCTTTATCCAGGTTCTCTTGTTTGTAAAAAAACCAAATAAAACGTTTTTCAACTATCAAAATATAATACATATAAAAATATCTATATTAACCTATCAAATAAAAAAAAAACAACATTACAATTCGTAAAGAACGATATTAGAATTAAGGTTCTATACTTATATTTAAATAAATCATTCTTAATCACATTTATGGTTTTATTATAATGATAAAATAATTTCATGGTACCATTAGTACTTTACATACACAGTAATTAGGAAAATTGTATGGAGTGGCACATGGACAAAAAATAACTATGTGTTAATGCAGGGATAAATTATAGTTACATATACATATATCTATAGATTTTCTAGAGCGAAAATAAATTTTCGTAGTTGATTTATTTTAGCGATATTTTTTAGCTCTCTTAGATACTTTTGTTTTTTTAATTTTTTAACCTGAAAACTGAAAATTCCGTACTTAACTTTATCTTCATTTAGTTTCTGTTTGACAACTATTAACATCCATTCACATTCTTATTGCATGTCAAACATGTTTTAAATACTATGTTTAAAACCTAAAGTGACAAACAAAAGGAATTGCTATATATTTTGTGACATTTTGAACTGCTTTTAAGTGCAAAACCTTTCTCGGCTACAATCGATTAACCTTTTACCGATTGATTTCGGTTTAACTGTTATTAATCAAAATTTACCTTTTAATTTGTATCGATTAACAAATTAAGCATAATCGACGGGCTTATTACATTTATAAAAGAGGTTATTTACATATTTCCATATATTTTTTTTTTTTGTATTTTATGTTTAGTTTATGGCAGCTTAAACATACGCTTCAAACTAACAAATTTAGGGACATGTTAAATATACTTTATGGGGTCGCAATTGATTGCACAGCCCACTTATGGTAAAGGGTATACAAACTGCATAAAAGATAACCATTTGAGATTAGTTTTTTATTGATCGATAAATTTAAAATAATTGATTAATGTAAAAAAGCGCTAAATGTTTTAAAAAATGCTTTTTTTCATTTTTCACATTCATAATCATATTGAATTAATTGATTTAATTTTAACGTCCAAAATTATTTGTCTAATTAAAAGACTTCAACAAAAACCGGAATAAGTGAATACCCCACTAGGAACTTATGTACTTGTTAGTATCTTTTCATACTGATTTTAATAATTAAGTGAGAATTTCGCAGCTAAAAGTGTTAAATTGTTCTAAATACGTTTATGTGTTACCACAAACAATTTTACTTAATATTATATTGACGAAATTCGGTTGCATCTTAACTTAACTCACTCATTGTTTCAACTTGTATAAACAATTATGACAGAGGTCGCATTCTGTTAGCTAGAGGTGAATCTATTTATTAGCAAACCCGAGACTTAATTTCCTCTGCAATTTCACTCTATTCAAGTTCAATAAAATTTAATATCTTTGCTGCCCCAAAGACGAAAAAAAACAAAAAAAATATTTTTAATTCACTTTGGCTTTTTTCTAATAATATTTAAGTATTTCATTTATTTTTCTTTCCCCTCAAATAATCCACAATTCAAGTTCAGTCGCAACTATGAATATTATATGTGACCACATGGCGCCAAACAATATTGCTTATTTAACTTTAATAAATAACATTAATTTAGGTGAATCTAATCTAATTCGTTGCCTTGAACTTTTAATACGTTTTACTAGCAAAATACAAATGAATGAAGACCGAAAAGAAGGAGTTGTGCTAAAAACATTAAAAAAGTTACCTAAAAAAAACCAAGAATGTAGTTGTATAAGAGTATTTTTATTTAATTAAATTTTTTAAAAATGCAAAGCGCTAAGAAAACACAAATAAACTAAACAAATATACTATTCACGTAAACATATAATTTTTCTTTACGAATTATTATTATAACATTTTTTTTATTCTGGCTCAAATTCATTTTAAACATTTCTTAATTATGAAAAAATTAATTTTTTGTTTGTGATAAGTGAAAGAATATTCTGAGAAAGTAAGTCTCCCGCCACTAGCCGAGTAGAATGCATTTTCGAAACCTCTTTGATCGGTATTTTAGTGTTGCATGCAAATATCTTCTATTTTACTTATAGTTTATTAGGAAATAGAATATGGTGATCGAGTGTCGTCGATATTCATTCAGTGAAAATGAAATTTACGTAATCATTTAAAGATTTTTTTCTGTTTATATTTCTCAACATGCATAGTGGTTTCAATTATAAATTTAGCACAAAAAAATTCATAACTTGTTTTTAGAAGTACCTAGAAGCATAAAATATCTCACACAAAAAACTGGCGCATTCGATTGAGTGAGTGTGGCACTATTTATATGAAATTAACTGATATAAGACCTGCAAAATCATTTTACAATCATTGATATTACTATGTGTTAATTTGCTTCTTCACTGCTACAAGGTATTCGTTTTTAAGAATGCCTACTTAACAAGATTTTGGTTTTTAAAAGCCCTTTTAAAGAAACATCTATGGTTTTAATAACGTCTGCAGCATATATTTTGCCTTCTTTATAAAGACAAATTGCAGCAGCAAACGTTAACTCTTCTGAAGAGCAAATGTTTACAAGAGACTTTCTTCTTCGATTGCTTCAGTCTTTGTCCACCTTTTAAAAACGGTTTCGAAGTTCGTTTGTGTTTTAATATTGACGTTCCATCCGCCGAATCTTCCTCCAAAATCATCAACGAGGCTTTACTAGGAAAAGACTCGAAAAACTCTTTGTTAAATGTGAATGCGTCAACTTTTTTGACAGTTTGACAACGAAATTTCTAGCTGCTTGCTTTAATGTTTATAGTCGACATCTTCCTTATTTTCTATACCACTTTTAATAAAAATGCAAAATATAACAGAATCTCTTTTTTTTTTGATCATTTTCTGCATACTAAAAGGCTCGACTATGAATTGTTTAAGTAAAAATCGGCAGCTGATTTTTAGACATTTAACAGTTTACATGCTATAGATGACAACGACATAAAAACAGGACCGAAAGCTGATGGCTTTAAATTACCACAATTTATAATACAGAACAAATTGCACATTTAACGAATGCATTTCAATTTTCATATATCTTTTGCTTAAACGGGATGCTAAACCAATGGCACATCAAGATTTAAAAAAATACTCCCCCATTTGTATAAATAAAGCCAAAAAAATTATTTCTCTTTATTTAAAAGCACACTAAAATAATCGACTGGTTTTTTTTTATCAACATAAAGCAAATATTTGTGTTTAAAACCATACTGCAGTAATAATATTGCAAATATACAAGAAATTTGTATACTGTAATGCACGTCGAGTATTCGTCATTTAAATGCTATGCAAATTTTTCACTTTTGTGCCATCCGAAAAATGACTTTTTTGCGCTAAACTTGTCATTGGAACCACAGTGACATGTGATAATGTTGAATAGAAAATTTTGAAAGTTACATTCGGGTTAGGAAATTTTTTTTGAGGCCAAATTAATATTTTTTGGTACTTTTTGCATTTATTGGGTTTATTGTGCTTCTCACAGTCATTGATGACAATTTTAGCTCAGTTTTTAAATGAATGAATCGAGAAGTTTAAAATAAAGGAATTTTAAATTAGCTCTAGAAATTTTATATGGGGCTAAGTATGCATACTATTTTAATTTGTATAGATAAAATTTATATACGTGATGTTTAGTATAAGAAAATCATATTTAACTATAAAATACATACAAAGCTTTTATTGATATATTTCGTAAAATAATAACGGAGAAACTTAATTGTGTAATGAAAGTAATTATGTAAAACGAAAATGAGGAAAAATAATACCTTTCAATGGTTTTGAACTTCTTATAAATTTTTGCCAACAAAAAAAAAATTAGGACACACTTTCAGAAATAAGGTGAAACCAGAATGTTAATATCTTTAGTTTGTAAAATCTACACGCAGGTACATTTTTTTATATATGTGGCAAATAGGAAACGACTTTAGCTAAAATTAGGATAGTGCCACAATTGTGTTTTTCCAATTATATATATCAAGAACTTAATTTAACTTGCGATCTGTAGTACATATTTAAACTTGTATTTAGAACTAAGTGCTAAAAAAGCCAGAAGTAATTTTTCTCAATCACCAAATCTTCATTTTGTGATTTTCAATTTGGAAAAATATTTTCAAATTGAAAAAATTTAAACATAACCAAAGTTTTATTATATGGTTAAAAAAAAAACAATTAAGTGAAATATTCCTGGATTCATAAAAGTTAAAAATTAAGTCGTTGATCATTTAAAAAAAAATTACTTTAAAATTTAAAATGGCTCTACTTTAAAACCCAAAAAAATTAGACTTATGCAGTTTTTCTCTATTGACAATCATAGGAAGTTAGTTCTTAGTTCTTTATTGTTAGTTAGTCGACGCGACGGTGGTGGCATTTGACGGTTGCTTTACGTTAATATACTGTTTATATGTTTTGTAACTAAATGTACCTAATTATTTATGATCCCTTTTATCACAACAATATATGTTTATTATTTAATTTTGTTTGCTTAACTATTCTACAAAAGTTGTGCAACTATAGTTGTGGACTATAAGCATAAAGTACTGTACTATTTTAATTTGTATAGATTAAATTTATATACGTGATATTTAGTATAAAAAAATCATATTTAACTATAAAATACACACAAAGCTTTTATTGATATATTTCGTAAAATAATAACGGAGAAACTAAATTGTGTAATAAAAGTAATTATGTAAAACGAAAATGAGGAAAAATAATACCTTTCAATGGTTTTGAACTTCTTAAAAATCATATAAAAATATGTACAATTGAGTGTACAAAAATTATGGCAGTTTCTATGTAAAACACCTGTTTGACATGACAATTTTTATTTGTGTTAAGCCGACGACATTGTCATGCCTTAATTGGATAAAGGTTTATACATTTTTAACATACATACATACATATACACAGAAAAAATGCCGTTCTAGATTTAGGATTGAAATTCTTCAAAATCGTACTTATAAAATTTAAAACGATTCATACTTTAATATACTTAAAGCAAGTATAAAACGGACTCTTCTCAAGAGTTATGCTTAAAAAAAAATTTAGAACAAGAAAATAGTTCCTAAAAATGTAAAAATATAATTCTTGAGTCAAGCAGTTTGTACTGAGTTTACGTATTGATTTAAGTGCAGAATACTTAGATTTTCTTTGGGTGTACATACATTTAACGTAAAAAAATGTTTAAGAAACCCCAGACTTTTGTAAAATTGACATAAACTTAATTTTGAATCGTAGAACCTAGGGGTATATATTTCTTTTTATAAGATTTGGGTAAAATCTAATTATGATAATATACAACGAAATTAAACCTGCAGTTGGAAATGCACTCAAAGCTTATTGAGTAGCCCTTACACAAAAATGCGATAAGTTGACTATACAGCTTGCGAGTATCATATATTGTTTTGATTTAAATTAAACTAATGATTAAAAAAAACATTTCATGCATATTATCGAGTCCAATGCACAAAACGAAAATATTAAACTCGTTTATTGACGCCTTAAAATCTTAAAACTTAAAATTGTTTTGTTATTTAAAAACAAACAAACGTTAGCTTTTGAAGACCCACTTGCAGGGATTGGAATCGACTCAATGCTACTGATTTCTGTTGTTTAATTGCAGATGTGGTAACTTGCAAGCAATTGCAATCCTGTTAAAACCAACCCATTGCTGTAATTAAGTCTCAATAAATAAAGAGATTTACTTGTAATATAGTTTTTAAAGTCCTTTCCTTTAAACTTAATTAAAAATTCACTCGGAAGGCAAAATACAAACCTAAACATGAAATGTTTCCTTATATTGACCTTACCTTTAAAAACAGATTCTTTGGATTCTAGGACACAAAATCATAACTTTGCAAATGCGTTAAAGATGGATGAACTCCCAATATCTTACCACTCGTAGTTGGGGTACAAAATGCTGCGGGCGCTACTGTGATACACGTACATTTTAAGCGAACTTCTCGCTTATGAAACTACGACAATTTTAAAAGAAGAAAATAAATCAGTTAGTATTAAGCACACTGAACCAAAATTTAAGGAAGAACGTGGAAATGATTTTCATTTGCATTTTTAAAAGAAAAAACAGAAAATTTTATTTCCCTATAATTTTTTGTTTTTAACAAAGTGTATAAAACTGGTTAAAAAGTTGCAGTGAAAAAACAAATTCTGAGCTGTTTCAGTGTAAAAAAGGGAATTTAGTTTAACTTCGTTTATGCTGCTTTACACAGATGCGTAATATGTTATAGAGTATGTTTGCTCATCACTTGAAGAAAAACAATAAATAAAAAATACAAAACCATGGCAGAGAACACATACAAACAATCTATAAATATTTAAGCAAACATATTTAAAATTTAATGTGTACATAAATATGTATGTATATATAAATATAATTAACAGCTCTAATTTTGCGGTGACAATTTGTTATGCTGCAAACACATAGACGACAGTGTTTTGAACACGACAGCAACATCGTAATAAATAAATTTATTTCTTTAAAAATTCTTGACTGTTAATGTATTAACAATATTTTAGTTTTGTTATGTTGAACAAAAGAAAATTTATTTAAAATCTAATTTTTTCACTTGTCTGTTCAAAGATCTGTTACCTGTCGCCTACTAAAATAGAAATTAGTCTAAGTTGGCGACAGCTGTGATGGCTTCAAAATAATCGTCTTCATATAAACGTGTGTATTTTAATTTTGAAAGAATTTAGTCGGTAGCCAGCTGTCGTCTATTTTCTCATGCTTTATATCTACAAACTTTTTTTCATTTTTTTCATTTATGGGACTCGAGTTTTCTCAGATATGATGAAACATGTTTTGCTATCACCGTTACAACTAGTGGCACGTTGAGATCCTTGTGTATATTCGAATTCTTAATATACCATGGGGCAGCCGTAATTAAACGTAAAATTTTGTTCTGGCGTCTCTGAATCTTTTCAACATTAGAGGCTGAAGCTGTGCCCCATAATTGAATTCCACAGCTCCAAATTGGCTTAAAAATATAGTTGTAAAGTAGTAGCTTACAATCTAAGCTTAGTGTAGAATTCCTACCGATTAGCCAATTCATTTGAATTGCCTTCAGCTTAATTTGAATCAACTTCGCATCAATGTGGCTTTTCCAAGTGAGACGGCGATCGAGATGAATAACAAGATATTTATCTTCCGCATTTTGGAGTATTATTTGATCATTGATCCGAAGTGGAGAGCATGTATCTCTACGCAAAGTAAATGTAATGTGGGTACATTTCTGTACATTAACCTTTATTCTCCATGTTCTAAGCCATCTTTCCAACTCTAGGATATGGTTCTGTAATAGTCTACATACTTCTTGAGAATTCTTATGGACACTTAGGAAAGCAGTGTCATCAGCAAATGTTTATGTATGGATACCATATTTAGTTGACATATCGGAGGTTTATATCAGGTATAAAGTAGGTCCCAATATGCTACCTTGTGGGACGCCAGCCCTTATAGGCTGTGACGAGCTAAAGAAATTTCCTTCCTATCCACAAACAATGAACAATCTTACAACCTAAGTGTATTTTAAACATTCACGTCTATTTATTTTTACGTTTGTTTATAGAAAATCTTAAAAATATACATATTTATTGAAATAGAGATTTTTTATAATTTTTAGAATCTTTGCTAAACAAAAATAGTTTTTCCTAAATTTTTGATTTGTAAAAATTTTAGATTATTTATTTATTTGTTTTATGAACAAAATTAGAAAAAAAATGTTTCGAAATGTTTAATCAGTTTACAAATTGAAAATTTTTATGTTTTAACGTTATAAGGTTATTTTGTCTTTCATCATTAACTGCAAATTATTCTTAATTTAGTTGCTGTGTTTAACGTGGGTATTAGTAAAAAGTCTGGATTTTTATAACTTTCAAAATATTGATACGAATATTAAAGGTTTTTTCATTCCATACCCACTATTTTACATTACAAATATTGCTTTTTTTCTCCGTAAACTTCATGTGCTTAAAAGTTTTTTCTATACATAGCAATAAAAAATATTAGCTATCTTTTGAAAAAGTAATAATTTTATCAATCAGAAAAGAACTCACTGAAATGAGGTAAACGCAAATACCCTTAAGAGTTTGGCTCTCAAAATTAATTAACTCAATAATGACTTAGAAAAAAACAAATTAAAAGAGAAGTTCTTAACTATAATAATAGTATGTATATACATACATGTGTAAATGTTCTTCTTTAAATTGGAGTATTTTTATTTGCAGGAAATTTATAAATAAAAACTTTCCGTGTCATGCTGAATAAGGGAAATTAATTTTGAAGTTTCATCAATAACTTTTTTGGTTTAAGAGTTTTTTTGAAGTCATCACTGTAAATGTCAGGAAGTGACAAAAAAGATCTTATGAAACTGGTAATGAAACTAAGGTAATGAATAACGAGACCATATTTTTTTACTAACAACGTAACATTAAGTAGAAAAAAAAAATACATTTTTAAATTTTATTTATTTTATTAATATTATTTTAAACAGTTCAGTTAAAAAGGGTATGTACATATGTATACATGTATTTTAACCTTCACCACAGGTAGCATAATATAAGTTTGACATTCCATTTGTAATTTTTGTACTATTTATTTGCGATATGGAAGCCGATTTAGCCATGTCCATCTGTTTATCTGTCTAAAACCAACTTTCTCATCCCCTTATTGTTCTACGGACCCGTTAAAGCTAGCAAAAAATATCCCTTAGATTCTTAGAAAAGAGCCCTTTTTACACAATGCCGTTTGGGATATTTGAAAATAATTGACTAACTGACCCAGAATCCATAAAAGATATGGGCGAAAACCCTATTTAGACAAATATTTATTTTGTAAAAATGAAGTTTTCTAACCCTCGTTTTCATAATAAATTTTTAAAATTATTAAATGTTTATTGAACGAAATTTTTATACAAAATTAGTTTTATAAACTAAAAAAAAGTTTAAGGAGGAAAGACTTTAAATACATACATACATGCATGCATACGTAAATACCCTTCTTATTAAATTGGAAACCTGACATATGGGCATTGTTTTGTTAGTCTGCTTACGATCCAACTAATAAAGCGACTATTAGACAAAAAACATGAAGCACTATTCATAAAATAGAAGCTTTACATTGTAGATGAGATCTTTTAACAAATCAGAATTCGTGACTCCAACCTCAGAAGGTATATGGAGATGAGCGTAAAACTCGGTTGTGGTAACAGGTGTACATATGTACAGATATATGAAAAGTGTTATTAGTGCCGAAATTTGACATATGTAAAATGTTCGTTAACAGAAAGATGTTGTGAACCAAAATAATAATTCTGACTTTTCTCTTAAGATAAGGGTCTTCACAGGCTTTTCTTATTTAGAAAACAAAATAATATATTTGCTAAACAGATAAAATAAAATAAAACCCTTAAAATGCAAAATAATTAAGGCAATCAAAAAAAATTTTTAACAAATTTTAAAATACGTATAATTAATTATTGAAACGAATATTAATACAAATGTTTATGTTCAAATTAAAAAAATTAAACTAGATTTTTATATAATTTCATCTGTTTAGCACTTTATAAACAAGGAAAGCCTGTGAAGGATCTTATCTTAAGGGAAAAGTCCGAATTTTTATCTTAGTTCCCAACACCTTCCCGCTTACGAAAATTGTACATATTTTTTAATTTCCACAGGCTTAAAAATCGTTTTAGATTAATGGGTTCTAGAGCAAAGTTGCTTAGAATTCTTTGTAGAATCATATCCTCCCTCCTACGATTAAAAAAAATCGACCGAACCTAGTTAGCATATTAAAATATCTATATATTTTTTATTCCTTCCATTTGGCTAATGCTAATATGGTTTCTTCTTTAATGATTGTTGAATTAAAAATGGAAATATACATATGTGTGTATATCTTTATAGTATATACGTGAAAAAATTAACTCATGCCATCATGAGGACGTGCTGTTACAAATTTTAATGTTCAGTTTTTTCTTATCTTTAAATAACTTTACTAACTAAAATATAGAACTGAATTAAAAGCCAAAATAAATTATTTAAAGTTCTTAAACAATTTTTATTTTATTTTGAATTTAATAAAAAGTTTATTTTTAACAATAATTTTGAGAATTAATTTGATCGCTTAATGCATTGCCTGAATTATCAAGTTAATTTGAATGTTCTACTGCTTATTTTAATACCCTTCACACATAAGGCAAAGATATATAATAGGGATGGGCAAATACAAAACAAATATCGATATTTTTTTCAATATCGTTGCCGGAGGATATATCGATATATTAATAAAAAATTATTTTTCATTGATGTTTAACGGTTAACATAGAAACAATCAATACAGAAAACTATATTTGTGGATAAACTACAAAGTAAGGCGCTCTAAAAATGTAATTGAACCAGTAACTATTAGATACTGACATAAGGAGCCTCCTCTGTTCGATGTGTTCACCTGTCAAACAGTTTTTACTATCGGGTACTGTCAAATTTACCGCTGAGCAACTCTTTTCGAAGACACCAAGAAAGCCTGACAAATTAAATTTAAGGGCGATTTCAGAAAGAACAGGCGTGAAATGCTGGACACCTACAACTTCACATGGTTAAGACTTTTTAACAAAGTTAATCGTTAAAAACAAAACAATGTAATTGACACATTATCCACAAGATGTATGCACAAAAGAACAGCTAACGCCGAATGTAACTCAACATAAAAATATTCAACACTAATTACACTGCTCAGCAGCAATATCCTCCTTTAAATAAAACTATATGGACCATATGGATTTTGATGCGCTGACCTCAAATCCGTTGTCGGTTTTTTTCCATCAGATCGGGATTTTTTTTATGGGCGTGGCAAATTTTTCCCTTAAATTAGTCAGGTGCGGAGACATATTTCATCCTAACTGGAGAACCAGTCATTCCATTTTCAAAATTAAAACACCAGAAGATGTGTAGCAAAATTGTATTAATTTTAGTTGAATAAAATTTTTCTCTATCTTTTATCGTTTTGGAATTATTCAGAAATTAATGGAGAAAAAAAATTTTTTTGTGCAAAATTCGTAATATTTTTCAATTTGAAAATGGAATTTAAAAAAATATAGAGCAACTATTCAACATTTTGCACATAAACCATAAAAATCGGTTAAAAAATGTAGATTTTAATGTCAATTTACCGCAGGTACCCAATATTGA
>NDXZ01087676.1:0-11002 GCA_003055125.1 Paykullia maculata | reverse complement strand
CGGTATAGCCGAATATAACGCTCTTACTAGTTTTATATTGTAATTGGTGCCACGCCCCCAATAGCTTACTATGATTATTGGTTTCACATATTTTTTTTTATTGAAAATCAAATTTACCTGCCCTAATGTTTACAATTCTAGTTCTAGCAGCTTTTTAAATAAAAATGATAAGAATTTACTTAGTATGGGATTTGTTATGTCCATTTGACATTTGTAAAAATAATCTCATGTTTACGCTGAATATTTCCAGTTAATATCAGTTAAATAATTTTTTGTAATCGTTAAAGCAGTGTCGGAGAAAAATTGTTTTAAACAAAAGGACCCATAAATATACAACAAAATCTTTGAATTTGAACAATTTGCTTATTACTGTTTTGTAAAATTTAAAAATAATATTTTTTATTAAAATTTTTATAAGGATTAAGGGTAAAAGGATATAAGTAAAGTTGGGCTAATTTGTATTACCTGCATAAGGTTTGGATTTAGTAAAATATTATTTTATGAGAAACTAATACAAGAAACATTTGCACATTATGATTTTCCTAACAGGTTTTCCTTTTTCAAAACTTTTTTTTATTGCTGTTTAAGAAATAATATTAAAAACAAACTGTTTAAATATCTTTAGAAAAATTTTAAATTTTAGTTTATTTTTCGAGTCTTTAAAAAAAAACAATTTAAAAATGATCCTCTTTTCTTTTTAAAATATTCATTAGTTGTTATTTGTTTTCGTCTTTCGAATCAAAAACTAAATACTTCATTGTCTGCTAAGCATGTCTGGCATATTAATACCCAACAACCACAAATCCTTATTTTTATCCTTACAAACAAATCTAGATGATACACTTACATACTTCATTCACCCTCCTAAATTCTATACAAAATCATCCATAACAAGAGAATTTATAAACTAAGTAACAGGCACAACAAAAAAGGACATCATCTTATACTCAATAGGTGCTAAATGTTTTAAGCACGTAGTTTATTATAGATTTCGAAAATGTTATAGGTAAAGCATAATAAGCCAACGTATCCTGACTGTGTTTAAGGTAAAAACCTCCTCAAACGCACGTATTTAACACAATTGATTAAGTATTAAAAGACAAGTATTAAAATAATATAAAATTTTTATGTGAAAAAAACAATCAAACAATTTTCGTTCTTGTCTGGTTACTTAGCATTGTTTAGTATCCGGCCAATTACCTGTTATGGCTGTTTCTATTTCTATTTCTGTTACTTTTTTTCTTTTTTGTATCATTTTTAGTTTTAATGTAAAAATATAACAAGAATAAATATTACATGTATTTAGAACGTGATTGGCATAAACGACAAAGTGTTTTATTAACTTAAAGAGGCTACTTCACAAAAGTTATATTAAGCATTAGATAATAATAGGCAGGAAATAGAAACATTAATGCAAGAATTTAACGGAGTTTTTCCTTCGATACAAACAAATAAAGTATTTAATAAAGAATTTTATAAAATATTTACAAACACAACTTTTATGTAGACTTAAAGACCCTTAATTAATTGAAATAGAGTTTGAAAAGTATTCGAGGAAAATAATAAAAAAAAACTTTTAAATAAAAAAATCTATTGATTTTTGTAAAGAACGTAACATGAAGTCATGGGTTAAAAAAAAATGTTCAAAATTATGTTGGGCCTGATTAGTTTAAGAAATATTTTTGAAAAAAAAAATATATTAAAATTTTTTCAATAAAAATACTATAAATACTTTATATACTGAAATCAGGTACATCTCCTCATTGTATGTTTATGAGCATCATTTTATAACTTCCACTTATTTGTCGCCTGTTTTCTTTATTCTTTGTGTGGTGTTAAAAAATTTAAACGAACCTATTGCAACCCTTTGGTAATAAGCTTTTAGGTTTTTTGCAAATTGTTTTTTAAAAATAATTTCTTTAAATACAATTTATTTTCAATATAAAATTTATTCCGGTTTATTGTTTTTTCAACCTTCAAATTATTCTAACACTGTAAATCATTCTCTAGTTAAGAACAAAATAAGCAAACAAACAAATTCTTTAAATAATAAATTGCTTCCAACAATAGATTTATTTATTGTTTATTAAAATCTTATAACAAAAATTTTAATGTATTTATGTATAAATTTACAAATTGTTTACTCATGCTCATACATATGTCATGTATTGAAAATGTGTGTCACCAGTTTCTGTTAAACTAAAGCAAAGATATTCAGTCAACTTTAAATATGGCTTAAATACTTTCCATTTTATTTTAATTAAAACGGATTTCTAAACAATAGAAATATAAAGTAAGACAAATTATTAACAATCATTTATGCCAGACATAAATGGTGGTGGCTGACAGTTGCTTAGAAAATTGAAAAAGCAAAGTAGTTTAGAAAGTAAAAGTAACTTTGTGTTCAACGAAAATATAGTTTAAAAATTGAATAGAATATAAAGAATTAAATATAAAGAATTTTATTTTTAAAAACATATTTGAGGAATTCACAAGCTAACTTATGATATCATAATGTCATATGTCCTAAAAATTAAAAATGGTTTAAATTGCTTTTCATACTAAAAGTGTTCTTAAATAATATGACTCTGAATGCTATGCTTATTGTGCTGTCGTAAACTATCCTTAGCCGAATGAAAAAAGCAACAACAAAGTACTTTATCCATTTAAATTGTTTAGGACAGACATATGACATTATGATATCATAAGTAGCTTGTGAATCCCTCAATTGTTTATAAAGGATGTTTTAATATTAACGCAAGATTTGAATTTAATTTATGGTAGAGGTTTTTTTTATTGAACATAAATTTCACCGACCAGGGTTGTGTATGAAATTTTTAAGGCCCAGACTTCCTGTCATTAGTTAACCATTTGTAAACTTAAATGGCAGCCATGGTTTGACTATTACTTCATATTCATTCGGTGGTTTAACTATGTAATAGTAAATTTAGAACTGTAAATAAAATATAATTGGCTAAACTAGTGAATTTGGGCATAAGACTTTTTCCAATCGTCTCTAAGAGCATTTTGCATTAGCTTGACTATTACTAAAGCAGACAAACTCGCATTATCCCAAGCCTTCATACAAATTGCTGCGAATTTAGTTATTGCGTACATTTTCGTACAAGAACTATTAAAAAAAAAATTGTTTTTATTAGTTTCAAATATTATGGTTTAATTTTTTTTAATATTTTTTTCCTCTCAAATTGTTTAACTTATCTGGTACCATATTGTCACTGTATTACAATCTCTTCAGTTAAAAAAAATAAATATTTTTTTACTTTTGTAATTTTGAAGCTGTTACTTTCATGGTTAATATTTTGTTGTTATTTACATAAGATTCGTGTTAATATTTTCCCATAAATTTCACTTTTAATATTTGAATTATCAATTGTTTTATTTAAATTTTCCTTTCTTTTTCTAGCTGCTTAAGCCGAGAAAATTTTCAAATATTATTTTCACTTCATAAAAAAAAATCTTAAAAAATAAGTTTTATTTAATATAAACAAAACTAGTTTGTGAACATTTTAAAATGCTTTCAAAAAGGAAAGAAATGAATAATTAAAATTATTTTTATTTACGTGACTTTTTCTTAATTAAAAAAAAACTCACAAAAATTATGTGTTTGTATATAAAAAAAAAAAAATACAAATATAGGCATTAAGAAACTAAATGTAAAACACAGATTTCAAACAATTTATTTTGTAAGATTCTGAATGGCATGTTGCCGTTTGTTTAATAATCTTTTCTTATGATGTTTTGTTTTATTATTTAAATTTAAACCTTGAAAGTTAAAAAAAAAATCCCTTAATAAATTCCATTAATTGTGTTTAACTTCTTTATTTAAGCAGTTTTTGTTGCAAAATGTATAGTTGTTTAGCCCTGTACAGGCAGAGAATAACATGGGTTGTGCTATTTCAGTCATACCATGTAATACAACCTAAAGCGCCTATTAGACGGTCATACTTGGTATGTTGAAATATCAAAATCAATTGATTTTCAACACACCAAACTGACATACACGAATTTTTCGGTATTGCACTTGTATGATGGTATGATGACCTACCATTTTCACATACCAAGTAGGATCGTCTAATAAAGGCTTAACATAGAACGCTCATAATATGTTAATTTTAAGTAACTACCATGCACTCAAAGAAAACGTTTTATTCAGACAATTAATTTTTACATCGCATCAAAAAAAATTGTTATTGAGCTAATGATTCATTCATTGCATTAAGGAAGAATGATTAATTGCATTTTTCAACCAATAATGTAAAACTATGTCAATAATGGAATGAAACCAGTCGTTGATTTAATAAAGCGAATTTATTGGTTTAATGAAAGTAATGAGGGGATAATTAAAATATATTAAAATATATAAAATTTTTAAGTTTGTTGTTAGTTTTAAGCTGTCTATATTTCTTGCAAAAAATTAAAAAATGTTGTCATATAAACATAATATGATCTCACACTATTATAAACAAGGACCATAATATGATCACAATATAATGGTCTAATTGCTGTCAGATTATAACTTAATATCCACTTGCAAAACATTTTGAAGAAAACTCATAATATTTGTCTTGTCTTAAAAGTTTAATATTTTATTTCCACACGCAGAGAAAAAACATTGTTAAAACATGATCACGATAACCATTTTATTTTCTTTATGAAAAATTTGGATACCACAAACAAATTATAGCAAACGGTAATCAAGTATTGGTTTATATTTTGTCATTAAATGGTTACAGTTAATAAAAAACCTTGACATGATTATCCACAAAAAATTAACATGATTATAAAAGTGTTGTGACAAACAAATCATGATCTTTTCGCAAAAATAACATTTTATTTTAAAGCATTTGAAGTTATAAATAACAATAAAATGGTGTGTGCAACAACGGTATAGTTGCAAGGCAATCAAAGTATGATAAACTTTAATAATTGTTTGTTTTCGGCTGTTCTTTTTCTTCTAAGTGCTTTTAATTTAGTGTAGAATTTTTATATGAAATGTGAAGAGTTAAAAAAAATTAAATATATTAATAAGCATTAAAAAATATAAAAACAAAAAGAAAGTGAAGTAAAATATTACAATTGAAGAGGTCAAATCAATATAATAGGAGACAAAAAATACAAATGTGTTAATTAATATTATTAAAAAAATGTGTATATATGTACATATGTATGTATGTATTTATACAAAAAAATAACAATATTTATTCTATCGTATTATGATCTTATCATATGGGACTATACTATGGTTGGATGGAATCATATTATGGTAAAACGAAATAAATATATAGTTATGTGGTTTAATAATATGATTATAGGAAACTTAATTATGATCATATGGAATTATATAATGGAACTATTTATTGATCATGGAAAATAATGTTATGTTATAATGTTATGAAATTATGATTATATAATAGCGTTTTAATTAAACTTATTATGATTAAAATCAATCATTATATAGTTTAGCGACAACCATATAATCCTTCGATTATGTTATTATATTAACCATGTTTTTTCTTTGCGTGTACTAAGATCAATTAAATTAGTTTTTAATTCTTTATAACATTTAACAAAATGTAGCTTTTTTAATTTATTTTCATGGTGTCATATTTAAAGAAAGCTGTACTTGAGCAATTTTCAATGTTAAATTTTAACATTTTTGTGCGTTTGCTTTTATAACTACAAAGATGTGGTGGGCATATTCAGCTTGTTATTCTGTTTGCAATATTTTGAAGTATTTGCCTTCAATAATTCAAAATTTTTTATATAACCCTAATGTTTCTATGTACACTTTAAAGTCATTAAGTAGCTATAAACGTGATATTCCCACCGCCCATATAAGGTTTATTATTAACTTAATATATTTAATATTTATATGGCAAAGATTGTATGTAGATGAATATGGAAGTCTATGTTTCTATATTAAAATTGCAGTCTATAATATAAATAAGAATAATTCGCCTTTTCAAATATTTAGAATTATTATGGGCCCTTAGGACTCTATACATTCAATATTAATGGGTTGAAAATAAGTGTGACGACCTTAATTGTACGCCTATCCCTTAAGATATAATTTCTATCTTTTCCTTCTATGTATATACATACATATATAACTAACTTAACTTAACTAAATACAGCATTTATTTTCTTTAAATCATATTTCATCCTATTAAAATATAAGAATAAATATCAAGTGAATTTGATTTATAATTCTCAAATTATTAAAGAAAAAAATATACATTTTTTGGTGTCATTTGTAAAGAAAACATTTGAATTTTTTTTCTTTATTTTATTTCTGCCTCTTTAAGCAATATTTTTCAATAGATTTTTTATTTTATTTTATTTCTAAAATTTATGTTTTTATTGAATTGGTTTAATATTTCTTAAGTTATGAAAACAAAATACGCTTTTGTACTTTTAGGTGTCAAATTAAAAAAAAACATTTATTTTTTTAATTTTTTGCTAACTTTCTGCCTGTTTAAGCACAATTTGTTTTTAATAATTTGATTTTTGTAATAACATTTTGCAATAATATGTTTTTTTATTTTTTGAACAAAAAAAAAATGTTTATACATTTTTTGGTGTCATATTTAAAGAAAACATTTCTTTTACACATAACACATGAATCATCAGTTTTTTTTTTTGCAAAAAATATTTTTTCCCCCTTTTTTGTGTTATTGTTGCTTTAAACATTATTTATTAATTTATGTTAATTTTTTGCGGTTACCAATTGGCAACTGTAAGCAGCAATAGTTATTAACATTCCAATAATGTTGACATTGAGGTTTAACACTTTACGCTACACCTGACATAAAAAAACAATTTAAAAGAAAAATTCTTTGAAAAAATAATTGTAAAGTTATCTGACTAATGCCTAAGTTATTGAGTTATTGATCAATCACAGACTTTGTTATAAAAAAAGTGTCAATTTCCTAAAAAAAAAAAATTGTATAAATTAAACTCCAATTAATCTTAGCTAAAACACATAGTTTTTCTCCAAATCTATTTCTTAATACTCTTTAAATAAATAACAATAAATTAAACTGGAATTGATTTATTTACCTTAAAAAAATTGCTGTTAATTAATTTAATGGAAAATTTTATAGTTTCTTAAACATAAATTTAGCTGTTAACAAACAGTTTACTTTGAGTCATTCAAATGAAAATTTGTTGTTTTCAACAAAATTAATTTGTAACTTAATGGTGCGGTAAACCATTATAATAAATAATCATATAAAATCTAGCAAAAAAGTGAAATCTTTTTCTGTAGTTAAAGTTAACTAAAAACATAAAGGAAATGAAACCCAATAGATATTGGTTAGAAGAAAATTTTAACATAAAACACACTTTCTTTTATGAAGGGTCAAAGTCATTGGTAAACCCCGAAATAAATTTGATTTATCCTAGAGAGAAAGATACCAACAAAAAAAACCCCAACCACATCAAGCAGTAAATTTAATTTAATAAAGTTTCGTTTTGTTGAAAAATTTGTTTTATATGTTTGATTACTAATTAATTCATTTAAAATAACAAAATGAATTAATGCTACTGATGTCATATAGATAAATAAAAAAATATTTCTTTGTTTACGACGAGATAAGTAATTTAAATGGAAATTTTGTAAACAAAATGATGAAACACAGGTAAAACGTCTTAAGAAATTTATTGTTTAATTCTAAATTACATCATGAAAATTCAAAAGAAAAAAAAAACTTTCTATAAGTATTGACTTATGTCATGCATTTTTTTTAAATGTTTATTCACTTTTTCTAAATAAAGTTGACATAATTTTATTGAACGTATAATTTTTAAACGCATTCTTTTCTTTTCATTTTATTTACTCAATTGTCAGCCTAATTTTTCATCTCAAGTAAATGAGTTTTAACTTGACAATGTTTAAATTTGTTTTTACCAAAAATGTTTATTGTTTACAAAGTACAAAAGGAAAAAAAAATTAAACTGATGCAACGTAAACAATTGAAAATTTTGAATAAAATCCAAAGCAAAATGGGAGTCGATCAAGTCCAACTATAGTATAACCTACACCAGTAAAGCGCAAGCACAGGTGTCTGGTACCTTTTTGAAATTTGGGTGCCTAAAGGGTAAAAACGGGTAAAAATTATATTTTGGTACTTTTTTGGGGTTTACAACAACTAAAATTATTATTACGGCAATTAAAAATTTGTTGCTCTTAGATTATAGTCTCTCTACAAGTCTCTGGATTCCTAGTGGAGCATAGGGGCGCAACAAATGTTTTTCAATTCATTTCATTCCATTACCCCAAACTCCCGCAACTCATTCTCTATCTGGCGTCTTTAAGTGTTTGCAGGTCTGCTTGGTCTCCTAGAGCCTTGGCGATTAAGTACTGAACCTGAACTTTATCATGCGTCTCCATACATCCAAATTTGAGATAGTGACTGGCCAGAAAATTCTGAAAATGCGTCTGAGGCACCGATTGACAAAAAAATGTCAACTGCATATTTCCCTACTCGATATCTTCCACGTTTTACAGCAGTATAGAAGCACGACTTTTACATTGGTGTTAAAAACTTTAGGTTTAAGGTTTTTTGGAATATTTTGTGATCTCCAGAATTTGTTAATTATATTCTGTATGTCTTCTTTGCTGTCTCCATTCTTTAAAATTAAACTCCTTAGATAGCAGAAAGAAAGTCTTTATATCGTCAATGGTGTGCCCCAAAAGGTGAAATTGGGTGATGCTGAAAGAACTTATTGACTTGATTTTCTTGATGTTAATTTTTTATAAGCCAGCTTTAGCAGTATAGGAGGTAATAGCTTAGATTAAAGACTGCATGCTAGGGAATTGGTGTGATAGAAGGCAGACGTCGTCAGTATAGTCGAGGTCGTTCAGCCTATCATGGAGACCTCATAAAATACTATGTTACTTGACATAGAGTTGCGATGTTAAATAGTAGAGGGGACAAAACACATCCTTGACGGATTTCTACATTAACTTTGTTCTGTGATCCTTTATGAAGAATACAACAAAATGGGTTTTTATAGAGCTCCTTTATGAGTCTGATAATTTTCTTGGGAACTCCTTTGCATCTTAGGGTTTCCTATATCGCATTGTGTTCTAATATGTTTAAAGCACGTTTAAGGTCCACGAATACTAAGAAATAGGCTGGTCGTCATTCTACCGATTGTTCCACAATTATCTTTAGGCTGTTGATGTGATCAATACATGACTTGTTTGGTCTAGAAAGCAACATACTTATGTTTACTCACAACTATGTTAATTATTAACATACAAATATTAATTGATTCTAGCCAAAACCAATTATTGGCAGAGCTGTTATGTAGACATAAGGACATTACCTGGAAAATATTTTGTTGTTAATATTGTAGGTTCTTTGCCTTATCCTTTATCAATGTTGAAGATAACTTTAACAATTTAAATTATTTAAAAAACCATAAAAATTCTTAAATATGTGCCTTAAAAAATATACTCCATTTTTTTTAATATTAAAAATTTTAAGCTGCTTTATTTAATTATTCTTAATCACTGCTTTAGTTATGGGCCGCCTGAAAATTCTTTTTAAAACATTTATTTCACCATATTAAACTGACAAAGTTTATTAGGGCCTTGGAAACCTTTATCTTCTTATTGGAAAAAAAAGAGATTTATATTTGTTTTATTTTTCTTTTTATTTATTTTTTTAACACTTTATAATTGGCCCAACTCATAATTTTTCCTATAACATTTTTTTTTCCATATTAAACCGAAAAACATATTATTCTGTCCTTGAACTTTTTATTTTCAGAAAAAAAAAACAAAATATAAAAATGATTACCTAAATCCCTTAATAAAAATCTAATTGTTTAAAACATCACTTTTTTATCCTTAAGAAAAAATATAAGAAAAAAAAGGACAGACTACCAGACAACATTAAACAAAAACGTTTTTTCTTTGTGGCAGACGTGATTGTTAAACAAATAACAAATTGAAAGACAAAACAAAACAACAAAAAAAAGACAAACGAAAATTCTAAAGAAAATTAACAAGATTTCGATGGCGATTAAGAAAGAAAAGTGTGAAAAACATGTAACAATAAAAAAATGAAAATAATAATAATGTACATTAAGGTATTTAAATAACTGGCTTAAAAGGAGTCAAAGGAATTTCACAACAAAAACAAAATTATAAACAAAAAAATGTGGATAAAAAACACAAAAAAAATTATTAATAGATGAAAACCAAGGTGTTACAGTTTATTTAACAAGGTGGCCATGAAAAAACAACTACTTTGTTTGCAGTGGACTTTTTGTGTACAAATTTGTTTACATTTTTCCTATTGTATTTGTTAGTATTTGTTGTTATTTTTTGACATTTTTCAAACACTTTAACCCAAACAAAATACCAGTTGTTTTTGCATTGTTGTATTTGTTGTGTTGGTTCAAACTAAGGGAACATTTGTTGACTTTTGTATGTTTGCTGGGAACATTACATAATTAATGCAATATTTAATGGGTATCATTTACAACATTGTTGGACAATTTGTTTTACATTCTGCTTCTTTAATATTGTAATTTTTGTTTTGTTTTGTTTTAGTAGTCATCTAAAGTGTCAGGCGTTCCCGGCTACTCAAGTGTCAACATGAAGGACACTTTTTTCTTCTTTCTCTCTCTCTCTCTTTGTGTCGCTGCTACTGGCAACAAAACCTATTCAATGATTAAAAAAATTAAAAAAAAATGCATTAAATGTGTATGCTTTTGTATAAAATCACATAAACACAGACACAAAAGGAAACTATTGCTCTACATTGCAAATTATATAAAATCAAAAGGATATTCTCACAGTTAAAAAGAATTTTTTTTTCAAACTTTTTTTTAACTTAATTTCTTTAAGCATAAGCTCAATTAAACTTGTATGTCGAGTGAAGTACAACATAATTTGTAAAAAAAAGTACTTAATGAGCAGTTTTTTTACCCTTCACACACACACATGTGTTAAGGGTATATATAG
>NDXZ01087608.1:0-12476 GCA_003055125.1 Paykullia maculata | reverse complement strand
TTTAACAATAAGAAAATATGTAAAAGGACACCACACTAACCAAAATATATTTAATGTCACGTTATTATTGGTCAACGAAAAAAAAAACACCACAAAATCTAAAGCCACATCAAAGCACGTACTGACGTACAACTGAGTTTTATACAAAATTTATAAATATTTTGTCCTAAGGAATAAGAAAAATGCAAAAATAACAACAGCAAATAGAAAACGAAGTTTAACAATGGAAGACAAAATAACAGCTTTTATAAAAAAATATTAAGATCAAAAAAAAAAATATAATGAAATTTTCCTGGAAAAAATATTTTATTTTTTTCTCAAAATGCACGTTTTATTATTTTTTCCCTTATAATTTTTATTTATATGTATGTATGTAGTTGATATCCTCCTTAACACTATGCTACTAAATTTACTTCTTTAAAGTATATTAAACTTTGAGTATTTGCTAAACCAAACAGTTAACAAAGTTTGTGAGAAAAAACACATTAAAAACACTTTGTTGTGGGTAAATTATTATTGTCAACTCACGCACACTCACGTCCTTTTATGCAAAAGAGAAAAAAAGTGAATATGTTGTGTGGATATGACAACAAAAACAAAAATAAATTACAAAAATTTCTATATAAATGTGGGGGCAAACAAAAACAAAGAGAGGGAAATTATTATTAAGAGAACATAAAAAATAATATTAGAAACAAGCATCACAGGAGATGTGTGTTCAAAAGTATTTCGTAAATAAAATAGAAGTTATGAAACATTGAAACATGAAAATCAAAATTTTTGTGATAACATTTTTAAGAGGGCAAAAACGAAAGAATTCTGTATAAATAGAAAATAATTGTAAAAATAAAATATATTAAATATAAGAATTTTCTTAAATGTTTTTTTTTTATATTAATATATAAAAAATATGTTAAATATATTTTTCTACTGAAAATCAGAATTACCCGACAATAAAGATAAACCACCAAAGTAAAAAAATTGGCTGATATTATTTACAGATAAGTTTCCTTATCATATATCCTGAAATTATAAATGCCGTAAGAAAAATTAATCTAGTAATTCGAGCATGTCTTACCCATAATGTCCTTAAATGTTATTGATGGAGTGTATTCCATATTTGGCTTAGCTGGAAATGGATTTTTTAACTTGCTTTAGTAGTGCTTTAATATGTCCTATCTTATAAATATCTACTTCCTATTGCATTTTTTTTATGATCATTAATTAAAAATTAAACACATTAAAAGTTAAACATTTATCTGTACACCTTCCATTTTTAATTTAACTATTTCATTTAAGATTCAAGTAAACATATGTATCCTGTTATCAATTAATAGTCTTTAAATTTAAAAAGTTATTTTGTTTTAAGAAAAAAAAACTGACCTTTTTAACTTTATATGTTTACAAACGTATTTTAGTTTCTTTCTTCCTTTCTTCTTCCATCATATAGTGCTTTTAAATGTTGTTAAATTGTTATAACATATTCATATTTCTTCTGAAACAGTCAGCAACAAAATGTTTTTAATTTAAAGTACAAATTTATGCACAAGTTTGTTTGTATTTGTGTAAGTGGGAGTATATAGTTAGTGTGTGCGAAATTGTATAGTTTTTGCAATAGATGTCAAGTGTTGTAGTTCTTACACGTCCTGATAGCGTGTATGTTGTAAGTATGATGTCAGCCACTCACTTACATGTACAAACATTAACAGAATATTTGTGTTAAATGTTTTTTTCCATTAAAATAAATAAGAGTACGGGTAAATATGTAAACATATGCATGTACATGTATGCGTAAAATAGTAAACCTGTAAGTATTTAGACGTATTATTTTCTCGACAGTTTTGGCGGAAAGAAATTTTACTAACTACTGCCATTAATTGTTTTATCTAACTAAACCAAGACTAGAGAAAGTATTGAAAAACATATTTAAAAAAATATAAATTTATCAAACTATTTATTACTTAAAGACTTAGAGTAAATGCAAAATTGAGCTGATTAAAGCAAATTTTTAAGTCAAGATAAACTACTAGTGTTGCCGGAAAATGTAGGGTATTTTAATTTTATGTCATACTCATTGTTATAATTGCGTTTGTGTTTAATTATATTTAAGACATGTTTTGCCAACTCATATGCCCTTTTAAAAAACAAAAATTGTTTGGGCATTGTATAAATATTTATGTTCATTAATTAATATATATCTCTTTTACATCTGCATGTAGTAATCCGGTATATTGTTTTAAAAAAAAATTCAATCAAATTGTTCTATACAATTTTCTTGTTAAAAAGAATTTTAAATAAATTTTACTTTTGTTTAAAATAATTTAATAAACTATCACTAAATAGATTTTTTTATTTAAAGTTTTTTATATAATTGATTGATTTATTTTATTTTTATTAAAAAATTTTTAAATTATTTCCATTAAATTTTGTTAAAAAATATAAATAACTTCTTGGTAAAAAGTTACAATAAATTTTCGTTTAAAAAAATGCAAGAAATATTTTTTTACAAAAAAGTTCAAATTCCGTTTCTTTTTTACCAAAAAATGACTAATTTTGTTTGCAAACTTCAATTAATATAATGTTTCTTACAGTAAAATTAAGACAAAAGATTTTGTTTTCATATCCTTAAAAATCATTATGAACCAGAAGATGCTCTCTGTTTTACTTTTCGGTTTTTGGTTTTTACTTACTTGTTTTTCTTTTGGTTTTGAATTGGGTTCTTGTTTTTTCTCTACATGTCGTTTTATCGCAACAAACGTTGAAAACCTTGATAACATCCTTGATGTCATTTTTATTCTTCACTTACATATATTTTCACATGTTAAAACTTTAACAACAACAACCAACAATATGAGCATGTGTATAAAAACTAGTAACACCTTGACGGTTTTTATTTAATTTTACTGATCAGAAGTCCGAAATTGTAAAATAATATTAAGGCATAAACCAGAACATGTTTTATTTTTTAAAACAGAAAACGATAAAACAAAACCTAAAATTGAAGCCAAAAAAACGTAATCATGGCTTTGCTTGCTGCTTAAAAAAACAGAAGTTTTTTCTCTTTAAATATTCATCTCAATGTCATCAACATAGTTTGTTTTACCAAATCAAGCCACTACCGAAAAGTATAAACCTGCAACAGCAGCAGCAGTAACTGCGACAAAAATAACAACCACATTTTGTTTTCTTTAAGTTTTAAACCAAACAAAGGCAACAATCAAACCAACAACCATTCAACGCACATTTTTGTTTAAGTAAAAGGAAAGAGAAAGAGAGAAATTAAGTTTTTGTTATGTTTTTAAAGCTTATGACTAGAATGTATTTAAAAGAATTCTAAATGTCTCTTCTTTAATTGTTAGCAGTAAGTTATTTTTTCAGTTACAGAAATAATTGTAGTTAAAAGTGTCCTTGATAACACGTTTGATGTTTGAAAACTGTTAAAAAGTTATGAAATTTAAGAAATAGAAATTGTGTGCAAATTATTCCTTGATTTTTCATTTATTTAGTTGCTTGGAGTTTTGAAAATCTTTTAAAACCCCTCTAACCATTGAAAATAACAAGCAGAGAATTGTTGTTAGTTTTAAGTTTTTTTTTCACCAAAAAATTCTCACCAACTTCCTACCATTTTAACAGCCGTTTTATGTGTGTTTCCTCTTTATGTGCATTTCTATTAAGTTTTCTATTAAAGTTATTATATGTCTGGAAAATTTTATGGAAAAACAATATAAAACTTTTCTTCTCTATGTTTGTATATAATTAAACTTTTTTTTCATAGATTTAATACTTGGAAAAGTCTGTAGAAATGTCTATAGGAAAAGTTTCTGTTACTATTGCCACATTAACCAACATTTTGTGCAAACACTTTGAAGCTTCTGTTAATAAAAGTTAACCAACTAGTTTATATTGTACCGAGGAAAATTAATAAAAAATAAAAGAAAGTAAGAGCTATAAAAGATTTGGCAGTTTAAAAGAAAATCTGAACTTTGTTACGAAAAGTATAGTTAAAAAAATTAAAATAATTTTTTATGAGTCTTTTTTTGTTAAAATATTAAAGAAGTTAAGTTCCGAATAAAAGTTCCTATTGGTACATTAAAGTCGAGTTTCCCCATTGCAAATTTCAAATAAACTTTTTTGTGACATCTTTAATGTATCATTAGCCATTAAAACATTAGTTTTAAAAGCTTTAATTTTTAACATCTTAATGTATCTTTTTCTTTTTAGAGCTTTCTTAAGCTTTTAAACGAGTGCCATGGTATACTACAGATCAAACCTAAATTTCTTACAGAACTGGACTGAACCGAAAGAATTTTTTTTTTTATTATTTCAATTCGAAAAAGTTATTCAATATTATTTAATTGAATATTGTCTTCTAAATTAAAATTTAATTTAATGGAAAGTTTTCATTATAATAGTTAAGTGCTACAATATATAATAATATACTTATAATACAAAAAAATAACAATTAAAACTTTTTTATAATATTTTACTGCAAACGGCTAAGTTTACACTTACCAATATAAACATATTTGAAAGCAAAAGTATAATTAACTTTTGCCCTGTTAAAATAAATACATACATATAAATATTTAAATTGTTGCTGTGTTTGCGTGTGATGAATGTAAGCGAAACTATAATGTGGCAAGTGTACGTTGCAAGTGGTTAACTATGTGTCTGGTATAATATGATTTTTGTAACACGTTGTGGTTATCTTGATAATAATGATGCAGTAGTGATGTTTACCACACAAATGATACTGCTTGAATACATATGTATGTATGTATAAACATACTTATATTCACCTTTAAATAGGAAAAACCACTATGGAAACACAAGTAACCAAGCAGTAACCACTTTAACGTAAGTAACACATAAATTTAATTGTTTACCAAAACTTTATTTTGTATTTGTACAATATCAAGATCCAAGGGTAATTTTATTATACATATTTATCACAAACTTCCTGTCTTTTTTCAGGAGCAATTGATGTAATATTTTGTATGCAGAACATTTTTAACTGCAAACCCATTTTAACTGGTATAAATGATGATAAGTATGATTATCATATTTTTGATTATAGTTATTAGCAACGCCAATTTGTATTGTGTTGAGTGCCATGAAATTGACACTCAATATTGTTTGTATTAATGTACATGAATATTAAAACGTTAAAATGCCATTGCAATTACATACTGTTTGTTGTTGTTGTCGTAGTCATTTTTGTTGCCATCGCTGTCGTCGTTAATATTATTGCTGTAGTTGTTGTAGTAGCGAAACAACTCAATTAACCTCGACCTTCGTTAAAAAGGCTTGAATAAAAATTTCAACCGATAATGATGATGTTACAATGCAAAATGCATAAACACGAAATAATTCTTACAACTCGTACAGCACTAGTGATACTTAAAAAAATAAATAAATAAATTTTGGAAGTTTTGAAATATGCCCCTATATTTTTCTTTTTTAACTCTGTCTATCCAGAAAACATTTTCAATGAATCCAAAGTTTTAAATAGTAAAACTATCAAATGTTTTCTATAATCCAATATATCTTTAAATGCGTAAAAAAACGAGAAATTTGTCATATTACGGGTTTATTTGCAGAAAATTAAGAGCAGAAACAATATATTGTTTATTTGGTTTAGATAATGACTAAAAACGCAAATATTTGGGGCTGATATTAAAATAAATATTTTTATATGGGCGCATTTCGACCTTTGGTCAACCACTTGTAATAAAGAAATTTTGTTCTTTTAACAGATAAGTTATTGAGAATTTTTTAAAACAAAATATTAAACTCGACTAGTTTGGGCAAAAACTCATATTCATTTATTATCACAATTAAAAATTAAATTTCTTAGAAATTTAAAATGAACCTGAGCCAGAACAAACTGAAAAATAATTGTCTTAAAACAAATTTAAAGTTCGTCAAAAACATCTAAAGTTCTAACGAGTCCAAAACTTACTTTTTATGCAGAAAAACAAACCAAAATTTTGTTTAAATTTAAAATTTTACAAAATAAAAATTTTAGTAAAAGATATTGTAAATCAAAAATTCAAAATAATTTATAAATTGCAAATTTCGTGTATATGATATACATTTATATATGTAAATATAAAAAAAAATAATTTAATAAAGTTTCTTTGAAAAAAATATTTAAAAAAAAAAATTTATCAAAGATTTTCTATTAAACAAAAATGTTCTCAAAAAGAAAAAAAATAATAAATTATAATTTTCTACAAAACCAAAACCTAATAATATTATAATGTTTGATTTTTTTTTTCTTTTTCCTATAGAAAAAAAAGAATCCAAATTTATAACAAATTTTCTAAAAAAACAAAAATTTACAAGTTTGTTTTTTATGTAAAATCTGTTAAGAACTTTCTAAAACAAGAAAATTTTTAAAATATTTTTTTAAACTACATATGTATTTGTTAAGAGAGCATCTTGTCAACTTAATTATAATATTTAGCATTTATTAAACATATAAAAATATAATTGTTTTAAAACTGACGTCATATTAACTATTGACAAGACAAAATTTGCATATACATACATACATACGTACATATGTACATATAATAACCAAGTCAAAGTTATACAAAAGTAAGTTCTCCAACTTACGAGTAAAATATATATATTATATTAACAAAAAGAACATTTACACAAATTCAAGGTTACAAATCAACTTACAATTCAGGTTCAAGTCAAAGCAAAAAATAAATAAAAACAAATAAAATCATTTAACATCAGTATTCTATTTGCTTATAGAGTGACCATCGCAAATGCCATAAATGAAAAGCCAGCCATAATTTTTGTTTTTTTTTGCCATTTATTAAAACACTAATTAATTATAAATTAAATGCACGCACTTTTTTTTGGTCGTCACATAAAACACCACTAAACGAAAAAAATAACGCCCTCTTGCTAACCATGCGTGTAGTTTTTATTTTCTCAAAGAGCTATTAAAAAAAACAATAACAATCAACTTGGTAAGTAAGCATGCGTAACCAGTGTCAATGCTAACAGACCATATGATGGTTGTCTATAACAACTAGCGATAGCCAAACTATCTTCACAGCCAACACACGTAATATCATTATTTTGTACTTGTACATGCCAACAAACATATTTCCCCTCCCCAGCAACCATAATAATAATAATAAAGACTTTGCCTGTTTTGTCGGGCTATTAGTCCGCCAGGTCTTTTTTTATTAAGAGATTTTAAGAAAGAAAAACCTGTATTTTTCTTGATTGTTTCGTTTATGCACTTACTTAGTAGTAACAATAGTTTATAGTGAGTTGCATTAAAGTGATCTTGCATGATGCACAATTGTGCATTTTTTTTGTTGCATTCAATGTTTCAAGTCTCGTTTTCATTTCAAGAACCAGGTCAAGGTTATGCTTGTTATATTGTATGCGGCTTTGTGTTGACAATACTCAGATATGTATAAATACACACAATATACACACACACATACACTAACTCTAACTCTACTTAGCCTCGATTTGTTTTTATTTTTGTGGATACACGTACAACTATAAATGTGGTATTCCTTCGACCAAAGTCAACGTTTAAAGTCAAGTTTTGTTTTGTGTTGTGCTTTGATTATAAACACGAAATACGATTATTTATTGTTAGTACTTGATCAAACATGTTTGTGTTAACAAAAGCATTAATGTTTGATATCAAACATGTTGTTAGCAGAAGTTTAAGCCAAATGTTTATAAAATATAAAGAGCAGTTCATTTAAATATGGTTTGATGATGTTTGTAAATTGATTAGAGAAATTTTACTTATTTCAATCAAGTTTTTTAAAGAAATTTGAATTCTCTCTTTATCTATAAATACATGTTAAGAAAAAATTAAATGCAGCTTAAATAGTTGTTAAAAAGTGTTATTTAAGTTTTGTAGACTTAATATTATGGTTTTAAATTAAAGTATTTCTTAATAGTTATTAATGGTTGCTTTGTTTGATCATCATTATGGTTTTATTTAATGTTTTATTTTAAACTCTTTGCTTTTCTTGTCTCTTAACGCAAAAAAAATAACATTTTTAAGTGAATCCGCAGAATATATTTACAAATATTTTAAAAACTCTGTGGTCATTGCAGTCTTTTATATCATTGTCAAATCTATAATATTATTGTAGTAAATATTGCATGAGAAATTTGATTTTTGTTTTAATAATTTACATTATCTTATATAGTCAGAGATATTTTGATTTTAAAATATTAGTGGCCATATGTTATAAAAATCACAATCTAAAAGCAACATATTTTTAAATGTCCTTAATAATTTAATCGATTAAAATAAATTATTGCTTTCTGTAGGCATTTGTATTGTATATATAGTTTTGGCATTGGCATAAGGGACTTTAAACTACTATAGTTTTGATAATCATACGCATAATATCAGTTATCATAATGTATTTAATTATTAGGTACAAATATTTCATGGTTAAACTTAATAGGTTTTTTTAACGCGTGATATCCAAATTAAAACAATAAGTTTGATTAAAAATGCCATCCTAAAAAAAACTCCATCAAAATAAACATACACTAAGTATGTAACTTACCATACGGATAAAGCAAGACTAAATAAGCTGCATATGTTCGATTCGACGGGTAAATAGTTAATTCTTGTTCAAAAATAAGTCGTAGTATATTAAATAAAAAAAAAACACAACATCATTTTGCAAAAAGTTTTCATCGTTTTCTCGATGGAGGTCCTGAATAAAAAAAAAAAATAAAATAAAAACCCCAACAGCTAAAAAGTTTCCTAATTTACTATTATTTTTGCTTTACTTTTTTCTCAATCTTAGTTAATATTTTTATTTTTTTTATTTATTGATTTCTACAAATTAATTTTCAAAGTCAATAATGTGTGTGGATGTGTGTGTGTGTGCTTTTTTTCTATCAGTTGTTCTAAACTAAATACTTAACTTTTTGCAATCTTAAAATAACCCTGATTCTTCTAAACATAGTCACAAATACCAAATCATTTGTACAATTGCAATCAAAAACAATGTCACAAACAATGGCACACAAACAATACACTCACACTCGTTTGTGTATACAAACAACTACATGTGAAGCACAATAAATATCAAGCATTTTTCATGCAACAGATGTTTGTGAGTTTCTTTTTTTTTTTAAGTAAAATTGTTGCTTTTGCCATGTTAAATAAAAATCATTGTCATTTTCGTTTTAAAATTGTTGCTTTTGTGATGATTTTTATTTTTTTTATAATTTATTTGCAGTATCAAGTGCAACCACATTTTCTTATGCACACATTTGCACTTGCAAACCATGTACTTGTTATAAGATCATCAAAATTCATGCGTGTAACTACTGTGTGAGTAAGAATTTATTTTATTTGTTGTATAATGTTTGTAATCTAATTGCTTACTCGTATAAATAATTATATTGTTTATGTTTACTTTAAAAAGTTTTGGTTACCATATGTGGAACAAAGATTTAAGTAAATTTTAATTATATTTTTTACCACAATAAACTTTGGCTGAAAATTTAATAAAATGTACAGGCGATACTTTTACAAATACATACAAATAAGATAATTATATTTTGCGCTCATTAATAATTGCTTTAAAGTAAAGTAATTAGAAAAAAAAATTACGAAATATGAAACAAATACCTAGTGATGACTCGACTAACCGTAAAGTAAATAATAATCGATTAAATTATTAAATTAAAAATTTAAATTTTCTACAGATTATTGGTAAGGACCACTTTTACTATGTATCGTATGAAATATTAAAATACCAACAGTTATAAAGTTTTTGCCACCGATTTATTAATAATGTTTTTTTCCGCTCGGGTTCGAAACTACCGATTAATCGTTTAATTTCTTGCAATAAATTGCAATTAGTGATATATCGGTTGAATTAATCATATGCTATATTAACTGTTTTATTATTTTTTCTTGCTTTGACATTAAAGCAAACGCCCAAGCTTTTTTTTTGGTGACGTATGATGAATATTTGTTACTTATACGCAAGAAACAAAAGTATAATTTTTATACCCTTTACCATATTTAACAAACTTATGCACATATGAGTTTGTTATTCCGTTTGTAATTTGTAAAAAAATTCATGCCTGTCTGCTCGCCTCTAAGTGACCAACGTGGTCTTTATGGAATAACAAAAATTTTTGATTTATGTATGCGTTATATTCTAGTAACTTTAAATGCTTAAATAATACACAATTTTTAAAAAAGAGTGCAAAGTTTTGTCTCTGTATTATTTATTTTCAAAACTTTTTGCATTTTCTTTTTTGAATATAAAAAATTTTATCATAGTTTTTAACAGTTTTGTAATAACTAAATTAAATCAAGGACCTTAGTTTTCATCACAATTGAACAATTTTTCAATTGCAAATGAAAAAATGTTCTCTTTTTCTCTTCTTTTGATTCATAAAATCAATATTCATTTTATGATTATATTAAAATAAATTGGCTCAAGATCAGCTGCCAGCCATGTAATTAACGTATTGATACACAAAACTCACACAGACTCGCAAAATTGGTGTTTTTGTTTATGCCACATAGGAGATTTGATATCTAATAGAAACAACAACCATACAAATACTAAACGCAACGGTATGATGTGGTAGTGTATGTCTGTCTATCTAATTCTCTTGAATTTAAATGTATAAGTTTTAGCATTTGTGGCATCGAAAAAATATTAAATAACCTTGTCCCTGAGGCAACGTAAATGCGTAAATGCAATACAATCTGTTTATCGAATAGTTTGCTTACAACTTTTAAAACAATTGACTACATTCATAACAATTAATTAATTATAAAAGTTTTCTTTAAAAAATATGAAAAAATTAATTGTTGAAAATTGTTTACTATTTATTACACATAAGCATAAATATGCTTTCACACATCCAGTTTTTTTTTTATATCCCTTGTGGTTTGAAAATGGTAAAAATTGTCTACATTTTTAAACACTTTATTCTAGAATAATGTGGTTTTTTTCTTTCACGTTTGTCGTTATATGTTACACATAGAACGGACCATAAAAATCATACAAATATAGAACAGTGATTCTCAATATATATAGAGGTATAAGAGGCATTTAAGCAATTAAACAAATGCCCTTAATATTTTTCATTTATATTACTTTCAAAAAATTTAGATAAATTTGATTAAGTTTAATTTACAATAACTTAATTTATAAAAATTGTCGACTGTGTTTTTTATCTGCAGCGAATATTAAATCAATTTTTATTAAACTTCCCATAAAAATATATAGAAACAAAAAATGTTGCTAAATTCTTGACAACAAAGCGTGGAAATTTCGGCGCACCTGCATCTGTCACTCTGTTCAATTTAATTTTGTTGTTATTTCCAAGGTTATTCTTAACACACAATTAACATTCACAAAACTGTGTGTGTGTGTCATCATTGAAAAAATAAAAGAAAAAAAGATAAAAGAATATTTTGAACAAAAAGTACATATAACAATTTTCATTAATTTCACTTTTGTCAGTAAATACAAATAAGTTATGCAAAATTGTTGCTCATACACAATTTTTAAACAAATTATTTGTTAAATAGACATTTTGCAAGCGAACTAAAAATAAAATAAAAGAAATATATTTGCAAAAATACAAAGTAAAGTGTTTTACAAATATTGTCTTAGTTTCATAGTTTTTCTTAAGTACTTCCTGTTTGCCATAACCTAAACCGGAAATCAAAAACATCTTTTGCAAATAAGTGCCACAAGTGCTGTTTACTTTTAACCCCTTTCTCTATCATACATTAAGTAAGACTAACTTTTTTTTGTATTCTTTACTCTATGATATATGAAGTTGTCATTTGTTCACTTTTTTCTCGCACTTCTTTCTCGTACACCTGCTCTTCATTCTTCGTAAAATTTCTTTCACTATATCATTGTTAAGTTGAAGTGTTTGTGAAAAATTTATTTAATATACGTATGTATGTAGGTGTAAGGGGTAGTAAGCGTTTATATATTGCATAAGAATGTAAAGTGTATTTGCAGGATGTTAAGGAAAAAATACTGTCACGTTGTAGAAGTTAAAAATAAATATTTGTGCAAGATTTTATTACAGTTTTTGTTGGAAATGATTTGTTCTTTTTTTTCTTACGTAAATGTGATTTTAAATAATATAATATATATGTTTGTATATTTATAAGCTACTTTAAGGTTTATATATACAAATTTTGTAAATAAATGGTACTTCTAAAAAAAATTATGAACGTGTTATTTTTTAAGTATTTTACTCCTCAAGATGGATTAAACGCTACACATTGTCGTTTTTGTTATTATTAAATTTTTAAATTTCGTTTAGTTTTATTTTATATCTCAATAATTTAAAAACAATTTCTAAATAAAATAGATATTAATTAGAATTAGAAAAAAAAATAGTTGTTGAAGTTAATTTCGTTCTCACTCATTAAGTGGTAGAAAATATAAATATGTATAGGC
>NDXZ01087553.1:0-14581 GCA_003055125.1 Paykullia maculata | reverse complement strand
TTTCTTGTTTGTTGACGATGTGGTGTTGCGTATTTGTTGCCTTTAGAGGTAACTGTTCAAGTGTTATGATGTTTGAAATATATGGTGTTAAAATGTCTGACACTTGTTGGTATTGTGATTTTTGATGTTACGTTCTTTGTTTTGAAGCAGTTGCTGTTATAACAGCTTCTTTAACGTAAGATCTGGGTGGTGTTACGTCACCAGTTTACTTGGCAGATGGGCGACCCAAAAATCTACCACTGGGTGCTCCAGAATTTTTGTTGTCGCTTATCTTTTTTTAAATCGACACCTTTGATCATGCCACACCTGTACAAAAAATATAAGTTAATCAACCAAATTGCACATACTTGCATCCACTTCTAGTAGGTGGGCCCAAAAGACCGTAGCTCTATTGCCTCCAAATGCCGGTTGCCAGTTGTGGAAATTCTTCCATCAAATCAACCAATTTTTGAAATTGCACATATGTATGTATGTATGTCCGTTGTTTTTTAGACTAGAATTACATTATATTGTATGTACACATGTATGAACGTAAGTTAAATTACTTAATAAAAAGTTCTTACCACTTCTTATTATTTGAAGCCATAATTTATAATAATAATAAAATATTAAGACGAATGGTTTTTTCTGATTTTCTATTTTCGACATTAGTGACATTTAAAAATGTATTTTAAAAACCAGAAAAAATTCAAAAACGTCAGTTGTTACGTTTACGTTTACTCAACAAAAGCTGATACATGATACAACTAGTTGTATCATGAGCTGATACATGTATTACGAAAACGCAAATCAAAAAACTTTTCGAGTAACTTGGATTGTAAAAACAGGCTATTAATCTTCTAGATGATTAAGGATGTAAATGCGTCGTTTACTTTTGTTTCTTATTTCCTAAAGCATCGTAACACATTTTGCCGTATGCAAACGAGATTCTTACTTTAGCTTTCAAGTAAACATTAAGGCAGACAATCGTTTGTCAAAAAAATTAATGCAAAAAATGTTGGTATGTTTTCTATATTTTTTTATTGTTTTTTTGATTTTAATTTAAAATAACGTAGTAGAAGAGAAAAAATAATTAAAAATGAAAATAATAAGAAACTTATATGTAGTTATAATTAATTATTTTTATTAAAAATATTTACAAACACGTTTTGAAACGCAATAAACTTAAAAATTAGTTTGTTTTAAATTAGCTTTTAAGTAGGTACATACATGCCTCCTTAAGGATTTTTAAATAAAAAACATATTTCGTATGCACCTTTAAGAAGTTTTGCTCTTCAAGGATTTTTTACTTGTGCCACTTTGTTTAGGAATTTACAAAAAGGAATTTTAATAATATATTTAAATATGTATATTTAAATATATTATTGTTTTTATTATTTGACATGTGTATATCAAATTGATATATAATATATAATAAACATAACTATTTTTGTCCAAAATCAACTAATCAACTTACGTAATCAACTTTTTGCTTTATAGTAACTCTTATGTATTAACCGCACTATTGCAAAATCTACCCAGAAAGTATTCATTATGTTCAATAATAACACTGCTTGCTTAAACAAATAAACTTGTAGCTTTCTAATTTACAAAGATGGCATACACATACATATGTACATATACATTTGTTAACCACCTATGTGCAAAATTTTATTTAAGTCCTTTGCCTTTTTGCGTACACACATACAAAATGTAACATAAATTTTGGTAGGTTTTTTTAGGGTTCTTTAAAAATTATTGGAATAAGTCTTTGATAGCTAAATGTTAAAAGAATTAAATAAAATGACGGCCTGCTTAAAAATAATTTTATTTTGTTTAAAAATTATTTATCAACTTAATTTATTTTTTACCAAGATTTTTAATTACATCTTTAATTGAAAAATAATTCTTTGAATTTGTGGGAGTTTAGCTTGTACTTAGAACTTTAAAAATACTAAACCGAACATTTTGCGCCCCTTTTTTGCATTACATTTCTAAAGCCTTTGTGCTTACAATTTATTATTAACTGTATTAATGTAAACATCGATTGCCTGACAATGATATGCTCTACATTAAACAATATTTTGTTGGATTTGGCTAATTTCTTTGTTGAAACAGACATTTAATTTAAAATGATTTACGTAAACTCTTTGAATAATTCTCGGTTTTTTACCAACTACCTTTGTATTTTATCATAAACATAATATTTTATAAATTATTTTATTACAGATAATTTCTGTTCAAGTTTTCAATAATTGAAAACTGGTGAAACAATTTTAAATAAAGTTTAATATATCCAGAAAATTTTTAATATAGAAATATAGTTTATAAATTATCATTAAAATGGAATATATTTCCCAACTTTATTCCTATAAAGTCCTTTAAAAGTCAACCTGTTGCTACAAACATCGCTGCAATACATAAAACAAAGTCGCTAATATATTTTAAATGTTGCTTTAACAATCTATGTTTTGTATAATTTATTTTATTCAAAGTTAATTTTTTGATAATAAACATAATCAATCATTTTATGTAACAAAAATCCCACTACACGTTGTAAAATTTTACTGTTCTGTTAAAAAATAACTTCTTAGAAATTTTCCACCTAAATAAACATTAAATAGTTTTCCATTAAATGTTACTTTCATACTATCATTTGTCCATTAACAGACAACCTGTCAACCAGCTTACATGTGTACAAAACTCGTGCAAAATATTTTACTTCAAGACATTTGCTCCCACCATTTAATCACATTAAAAGCCCCCATCCATATATTTTCTTAAGATTTTTCCATTAGATGGAAAACCAAAGAAATAATTGAATGCTTGAATAAATTTATATTATTCTACTTAAAGTTTTCTATAACATTCTAAAGCTTTTGTTTTTCTTCTTTACTGCTATATTGATAGTAATTTATTCTCGTTCCCTTTTTTGTGTCTAAAACAACAAACAGAATTTGAATAGCTTAAACAAAGTCTGTCAGTCCGTCAATCGTGTCGAAGAATCCAAAAAATAAAAATTATGGGAAAAAGTGCGAATGAGCATTAGCGCATTTGAGTGCATCATGAAAGTGAATAGAAAACAAAGTTCAATTTTTCGTTGGAATTTTTAATTAGTGCGAAAACAAAACAAACAAAAGACAAAGAAAAAAAACAAAAAACAAAAGTGATATACGAAATACTTCTGGACAAGATAGTAGAAAAAACGAAAAACAATTGTCTTAGTTCTCGGGAATTCTATAGGAAAATAAAATTGACAGTTTTAGCATGAAGCATGAAAAGCAAAACAAATTGGTTAATGCAAATAGCGGTAAAACAGCAGAGTAGTTTGCACAAGGTAGAGCATAAACATATGTATGTCATCAGTAGAATCCAGATAGTAGGTTTTTGAAATTTAAAATTAGCGGAAATTATTTATTTTTTTGAACTTGTATTCGATAAATTCTTTTTTTATTATTTATTAAATTTCTTTAGTTAAATTGTGTTATATAATTTATTAAAATCTTCTTCCTTAATTAAACTGTAGCTTTGGTTGTGATATGTCAAATTTAATCATTTACATTTTCTTCTCCTTACAGTCCCGATGTCTACGTTTTAACCATCACCCAAATGTTGCAATACATGACCGATCCCAAGGAATTGCGTGAAATTTCCAGCATTGAAGCGTGGAAGTGCGACAAAAACGTAGGTGTAGCCCCAAAACCTTGTAACATATGGAACACTTGCGCTTTGTCATTTAAGGTACCTGAACAAAATGTTACCGATACACGTTACATGGAAACATGTCGCGATTGTCCCAATGTGTATCCTTGGTTGGGCGATGCTGCCGGTACTGGCATTCAGGGACGTGATAACTACATCTTCTCAGGACCTGTACAAGAATCAGATGCTGAAAATGTCGATGAGAACTAAACATTCTCATTGTTCCTTCTTTAAAAGGGAATCACTTAATAATCTATCTGATGAGGCATATTTACAAATTTATTTGCTGCAAACACAAAAATATGTGCCAGAATTCTATATTATTTTTGTTAAACCATTATTATTTCCTTTTCCTTATTTTATTAACGCGTATTTCATTTTTTTTTTTTTTTGATATTTCTTTTTCTTTATTTTAGTTCTCTCTAAAATTTAAATATTCCTTTTAATTATAGAGTTTTTTTTTTAACTTAACATTTTCGTCTGCCAATTTTAATTTCATTTTATTAAAAATAAACAAACTTTAAGTAAAAAACCAATAACAACAACATTTCAAACAAAAAAAAAACTGTAAAAGATAAAAGCAAAAATTCGTGTCAACTTTGTTAGTAAATAAGTTATCAATAAATTTAAATTTTTTTATACAAAAAATACAAAATAACGAAAAGTGTTTTTTTTTCTTCTTTTTTAATATTCTCTCACGAGAGTCATTATTATTACACCTTTTAAATAACAGCTGGGGCCGCCCTATTTTCTTTGTTAGAACGACAACAGAAAATAAAAATCTTCCTTGAACTGTTTATTAACCCCAGTGATTATCATTGTGATAAGAAGACGTGGAAAAAATTTAAACCACAAACAAATATTTGCATAAAAAAATGTATAGTTATTTTTTTTTTCTTTCGTTGTCTTAAGACCAAAATCATGCCTTCAAGACAATTGTGTGCCTTTTCACACACACACACACACAAACACTTACACATACTTTAAATAAAACAATATGTACACACACAATGAAAGCCACAAATAGAGGAAAACAAAGTGTCAGCATACTTTTAATTTGAAAAACTTGTCAAGGCAGAGTTGGAAAATAATGAAAACGTATTATACGGTTCAATTAAAAACTATACTTTTAAAATATTTATTGAAACAAATATCAAACGTTCTGAAATAATTATTGACGTATAATTAAATTTCTGTGAAGTTAGGAAGAACTCGCACCGTTAAAGATACTATTTACTATTACTAATTTTTCAACATCTACAGAAACCAGCTCGATTTTAAATCAATAGATCGTTGAAACACTTTAAATTTGAAGAAATACTGGTCATCCTTATAAAAGGGAATTTCAAACGATCTTAAATAAGCCCAACAATACGATCCCTTGTATAATGTACCCAGAATGCAACATTACAAACTGGATTAGTTTTATAATTTTTCTTCAACGTTTGTTATAAAAGTTTGTCTTTTCCATAATTTTTTTACACGTGTGGCAAGGGTATATATAGGTTTGTCATTCCGTTTGTAATTTCTAAAATGTTCCTTATTGATAGGGAAGTCGATTTAGCCATGTCCGTCTGTCCGTGTGTTGGTTGAAATTAAGGTTTCGTAGCTCCCATAGGTTTCCCAGGGTTGTATGTGTAAGAAAATGGTATTGACAACTGGCAAGCCTCTTTTTTTATTTTTTTTTTTACACAATAAAATTATTGTTTTGCAGGTTTAAGATAAACTACAAATATATTTGAAAATATTGGACCATTTGCCCAAATGGGCCACACATAGTGAAGGGTTTATAAGATTTGGCCCAGACAAATATAACGCTCTTACTTGTTTTTAATTTGTTTTATTAACTTTTTATCTCTTTAAATTTATATTAGTTACTGAATCTTCTCCCATCACACAAGTAGTCAGACTTTATAACTTTCTTTGGAATAAATCTTATAGAACACTATAACACAAACTTTTCTAAATTGATTAGTTTTTTTAAGTCTTCTTTATCATTCTATTGCGTTAAAAAAATAATACATATATGCAGAAAGACATCGTAACGTATCGTATCAAAAATCCCTTAAACTTGGTTAGAGAGTGACTTAAAGACGATGTGATATCAATCCAGAAAAAAAATGTATTCAAGTTAACATATCAGTAAATTGTAGCTTAACACCGGTTTCCTGTTTTTTCAATGTAGTCTTATAAAATCATACAAATCGGTAGTGTGTATCTAAATTTACACAAACTTTAAGTTTGCCAACGATTAAGAGGTCAACTGTTGCTTACTAAAAAGTTGTTTAATCTTTTAATTTTGTCTTGGGTAAAAATATATCAATCAAACAACATAAATGTTTTGCTTGCATTTTTTGCCGGCAGCAACATTTTTTAAACAACACCTTCACAAGGAATACATCATTTAAAACTCTGTTCCACATGGTGTTTTTGAGAAAAACGAAAGATACAATTAAAAAAGTCCTCTTTGGTTTTTCACCTAAGAAAGATTGTTATCCTCTTCTACTTTGGAAAATTCGGATCAACCAAAAAAGTTTACCAACTTAACAATGACTACATTAAATTAGTTCAAACAATGATTAAAATTATTATTAGATTTCTTTAAGGAATATTTTTAAGTAATTTTTTTCCGTTTAAACTAACATTAGTTGAAAATTTACAAGAATAAATGTTAAATAACGATAAAGTACATGGAATAGAAGTGCTTTTTTATAGGATACAATACGCGAATTGGGCACGCTTATGTTAATAAGTCTCTTGATGAGATGAACGAAGAAATTATGTTTAAGCAAATATTTAAAGACACGCGTAAAAACTAGAAAATTGTTTAAAGCAGATTTCTTAATGTAATACAACATTTATACATGCACACAAATCTAAACCGATTTTTTTAAATTAACCAACAATTATTTTGATTAACATTGGCACTCGTTAACAGCAAAATATAAATATTGTATAATTTGAGGTATTTAGGTGGGCATTTTTTCATATGTTACATATTTATAAGCGGTCGTTGCCACTTACTGGTAATGACTTAAGTAAGTATTATTTTTAGGATTACTATCGTCATGCCTTTTAAAAAAAACCCAACAGTTTAAAAAAAGGACTTATAATTAACCTTTAAGGTTGCTGTTTGGAAACTAGTTGTTTCGTTGTATTTGGTAAGTACATTTGTAAGCGTTGGCTTTAAAATTTTGGACAACTCAATCAAAAACAAGTAATTATTCATTAAAATAGAAACTAGGTTATGTATATCTATAATATTACTTTCCAGCTTACATGCTAAACAAAGATTGTGTTGAATAATTTTAAAACATTGCCAAAGCTTATGCCCAACCCAAAGCTATCTATTTTAGGCTTAAATTTAAATGGTGATTGATGTGTCTTCAATAAAATCGTTAATCACAAACGTACACAAAGTGTTTATCGGTAGTAGCTGTCTACAATATGTGTCCAAATATTTCTTAATGTGTAACGAATAACAGTAACTTATGAGTTTTAATAACAAAAACTTATGAGTTTTATAACATAGATTTAGATTTCTTACGCCCTTTAAAAACCAAAATCAAAGCCTGGAGTTTTCTAATATCTGTCCCTATTGACATCTTTAGTTTTGATGTAGTTATTCTTTATTAACTGCACTCAAAGAAAACCACTTATTCAGACAATGAATTTCTACATTACATCAATGAAATTTGTCATTGAAAGTCAGCTAATAAAGTCCTTCATTGCATTAATTAAGAATGTTTCATTACATTTATGAACCTTGTATGTGAAGCTATGTTATAAATGAAATAAAACTATTTATTGAACTAATGAAGCCAATTCATTCGTTTAATGTAACATTTTCATTAAAAAATGTAAAACTCTTTATTAATTAAATGCATTTTTTTATTTGCTTATTGGCATTGTTAGGATAAATAAAATATATTTAATCACTTTAAATTTTAAAGTTTGTTGTTAATTTTAAGCCGTCTATATGCTGTATTTCACTGGTGCTCATACCAAATCATCAATAGACTTTTAAACTATTTCTTGAATAAATTCAAAAATGTTGTATGTAAATCATTTTTTCATTCAAAAACCAATTGAATAAGAATTCTAACAAATCTAAAGAACATTTAAACAGTTTTTTAAAAAACCAAAAAACAAATATTCTTTAATTAATGTTTTTCTGTTTCCCTTTACATTTGGTTAGCCTTGAATTTACGAATATTTTTCCTTAAATTTGTTTAATGAAACGATTTTCATAAATACAATGAACTATAAAAACCTTATGAAAAGTTAAAATTTAGAGACTTCATTGAATCAATGTATTTTTTCATTATATTAATGTAAATTTTCATTAAAATAATGTAGAATACTTATGAAACCGTTTCATTGTCTGAATGAATGTTTTTTCTATTAGATTTTGTACATATAACTTTCTTGCATGCCTATTTGTAACTACTTTAAATTAATTTTTCTAAAAAAATTAATTTGTTTAAGCATTTTACACTTACCATCAATTATTAAATCATTTTTCCCGTCAAACCAATATAAAAACTTTATAACTGTTTTCAAAAAGTACAAGAACGTGCTTAAAACTTTTCCTACAATATATATAATTAGCACGTTGTAAAATACATATTCTCTAGCAAAGTATTTGGGTCTAAAACGTTTTATTTTAATTTAAAACAAGTTTATAGATACGTTTTTGGGGTAAATTAAAAAATCAACAAACACGTTCTTAACCCTTTTACTATGTCCTTTAAAAATTAACAACAGCTTACATAAGCAAAAAAGGAAATTCTAAACAATTTTATAATAATGCAATTATTAAATTCATAATACCCATGGATTAGTCTTACTCCCTCAAACAAGTTATTATTGCCTATATTTTGCCTTGTTGTCAAAAAGAAAAACGAAAATCGTTTATTAGTAAAGTACAAACCAAAGATGGAAAAGAAAAAGTACTAATTTTACCAACAAAATTTAAAAAAAAAACACTTTTCTTCGGTACCTAAGGCGAAGAATTTTAAGTTAAAGCAGAGTTTAGAAATATATTTTTTAATATCTTTAAAATAAGCTCAATTAAACAAATACAAATTTTATGATCTTTATGCTTTATTGCCAAAATTAATATTATTCCTGGCATAGCCACGGTAAAAGTTCTACAAGTACATTTGAGAAAGTGTAAACACAAAAAAGGTACCCAACCTAGAAAATACATACAAACATACTCGTGTATTTTTGCGTTTGCTTTTCAAAAGGCTGTATGTACATTAGGGTGACAGCCAAGTTTTTTTTTTAATTTTAAAGAGTACAAGGCGGAATATTTTAACACTAGGTCTAACACTTCAGTGCTGAAAATTTAAGCCAAAACGGACAAAGGATTTAGAGATAATTCAGTTTTTGGGTCACTTTGACCCTAATTAGATACTAGCGTTAATTTTCAAAAATGTTTCTTAAGTATTTTTTACTAAACTAATTAAATCTGTGTTCACGAGTTTCAATTATATATTTCATATAGACATTAAAATTGGCTTATATCTGACATTTGTGGGTGATTTTGACCCAATGGAGATACTAGGGTTAATTTCCAAAAAAAATTTTAAATGCACTTTTTATTAAAATAATTAAATCTACATTTTTTATAAAATAATTTAGAAAATAAACGAGTTTCAAATATTTATTTCATATAAAGTGCAAAATTTGCATATATCTAAACTTTGAACTCGATGCGCGCCCATCAAACGTTGTCCGATTTGGCTCAAATTTTCAGCACTAAAGTTTTAGACCAAGTGTTACAATATTTTGGCCGGCACTCCTTAAATTTCAAACATAAATTTTTTTATATATAAACCATTGTCACTCTAATGTGCATACATACATATATGTTTTAACAGGTGGCAACAAAACTAAAAGAAAGACATCAACATTACCAAACTACATCAGTATGTACTACTGTTTGCTGCATTAGTATCTCTCTATGTATGTGCTTTAAAAGTGTGTGTTTATGATCTGTACGCCTGCAAACACATACACACACATCCTCTAACTGTAAATATCTAAATGAAAACATAGACACTCATGTTTTTGACACTTTTTTCGTGTGGTTTTGCTTTTGTTACAACTATTTTCAGTTGGTACAAGTAGCAACAACATTGTTAACACGATTATTGCTGTTGGATATAGAGTTTGAGTGTAAGAAACAGTCTGGCACAAATGAAAATTTTAAAAAATGCAAGTGAAGGGTGAGCGAGAGAGAAAACCGAAAAATCTGGCATCTTATATTAAAGGTAAAAAGTTTGTCATACTTAAACGGATTGTAATCATGTCAACGTCTATAAAAGTATACAGTAATAAACAGTCAAATGCATGTGTGTTTCTAAGGAAAGAGTTTTGGAAAAGTTTTCAGATTTTGTTTAGAAAATAACATAATTGTAATATTCATGAAATGTAATTTATGATAAGTTTATTTCAAAGATAATCAGTTTCCTTAATTTTATTTCTATCCCAAACTTTCGATAGTTTTTTTTCAAAGACAATAAGTTTTGATTGATTTTCTACTACATAGAAGATTTTTAGAAAACTCTTATAACATAATTTTATTTTTTGTATAAAATTTATAGAATTTCTATAAATTATATATAGTAAATTTAAACACAATCTGCTGTCATATTTTTGATTCATTTTCGATATCAACTTAGTTACAATTTTCAATGCAAATTTATTGTTTTATGACCTCTTCTTATTTCATACATTTCAAATTTTATGATAGCTGCCCGTAGCCATATAAAGGTTTTAAGTCAAAAAGGTAATGTTTTATTACTTCTTATATAGCAACTAAAAGGTAACTTAAATAGTATCAAAGAAAAACTCACCAAGTGGTAGGTAATATGAACATAGGCGACAAGCAATCACCATACCCTATTTCCTAATAAACTGTGAGTTAAATAGATGATATTTACATCCAATACTAACCACTGATCAAAGAGTGCTGATGATGAAAACCGTAGCTGGTTTCAAAAATGCATTCCACTCGACTAGTGTCGGGAAACTTCCATTTTTCTTCACAATGTTCTTTCAATTATCTGCATAAAAAATATTAGTTTCTTAATTAATATAGAAAAATGTATGTAGCCTATCTATAAAAATAGAAAATTACGAAAAACATTCCCGTTCCCTAGTAAAATTACTTTGCTTTTCATATAAATTATATGTGGATCTAGCCAGACCCAAGTTTAACAAATGTGATGTGTACAACAAAATGTCCTTATTTTACTTGCGATTTCATAACTTTTTTTAATACTTAGTGTTATATTTTAGAAGGGTACCTGAAGTTTCAAGTCTGTAGCACATCAAAATTTAGTTTAAACTCTGAAAAGGCCCGGCCAGATCCATGTGTATGTCCGAGGGCTAATTTTTGTTCTTGCATAAAAAAGTCCATTTCGTTTAATAAAAATATCTTATATTGTGTTTTTGTTTTTTATTTTTAGTAAATTTTGTTTTAATAAAAATTCCTTTCTGTAGAAAACTTAATAAACGTTTCAATACGAAAATTTTCTAATACTTTTTAAGAAAAACATCACTTCTAAAGAAAAATTCTGACATATCTATTAACACATTTTCAAAAGATTTACAATTTCCTATAAAAATCCTTTTTATGGACAAATTGCAATCATTTAGAATTTTTTGGAAAATTATTTTTAGGCTTAAGACATTTTTAATGATTTCATATGTATAAAGTTTTCTTTAAATTATTCACCTTAACCTAACATTTTCTACTTGTAGAGTAAAAAAGCATCCCAAAAACTCTTATAAGTGTGTCCGTGTGTTTAGTTATTTTAAAGAAAAAATGCCACTTTAAAAACTTGTAGTGACAACAGTACTGTTTAGTACAGTTTGATATTTTTGGCGTTATATGTGTGTGTATGTAATTACCTGATAACATGCACAAAACACACCATCTTCCACATTCAAGCATAAAAGACAGATTATGTCAAAATTTCATCAGTTTAAAGTTTCTCTGGCTCTCTACTATTCTCATATATGTACCTCTAAAGCCTTGATTTTGTCAGTGTGGTTGTATGTGTGGTATTGATCTGATTGTGTTTCACATTTATACACGCTTTAAGTTGTAGGTGTAACTTTGGATTTATATATGGATGCTGCCGAGTTAGTGTTTTTATAAACATGTTAGAACAAAACAATCATATACATATGTAAGAAGGACTACTTTTATCAGAACCTAAAGTTCTGAAATTTTTTACAAAAAAAAAATTATTCAATATCTAAGTTGATTATATTTTAGTACTTCCGAAGATGATACAAATAGGATAAAGTAAAATATAGTGTCAGCAAAAACCTTAATAGTTTTTCACAACTGCCGGGCTATGTCCAATCGTTTTGGCAAAAGAGTGTAGGTGTTTACACTCTACAAAACTCACACAAAAAAACATTTGATTTTAATTTAGCTTCATTAGAAATAAATTTTTTTTTTGCAAAAAGTTTTCTTATTTTATTTCAGTGTGTTGTGTTGTTTTGAGCTTTATTTGCTTTTTTTGATGTTTTTGTAACAAATTTAATTTAAGCCCTTATGTAATCAATGTCCAGCTTGTTTTTGTGGATTGACGTTTCCAGTTGTTTGGTTAGTTTAAGAAAACCCCCTTCCCCCTTAAATGAATGTCTTTTTTAAGTTGTAAAATTTTGCAAAAGTATTTAACTTTTCTTCCATTTGAAAATGTTTTACAGAAAATCTTAACAAATGGCCAGAAGGTAATTTTTGTGTTCTTTTGTACTTAAGAAGGTTAAACACATTAAAATAATTTGGTGAATTTCATGGAAAATCGATTAGGTATGTTAAACAAAAACTAACTTTGTTAAGAAATGTTATAAAATTAAAAAATTGTTTTTATTTGAAAGGTGTTGGTTTTTATAATAGAAAATATGTGAACAATCAAAAATATTTAAGGAAATTATATTTTTTTTGTTTAACTTAAAAACACAAATATTTACTTTGTTGTTTTATAAAAGTTATTTTTGAACATTTTTAAAGGTATTTTGCTTATTAATTATTATTGAAATCTTAATCATGAAATGTATTGATCTTAAATATATATTTACCAAACAGAAAAATTACTCAAAACTACTCATAAAAAAAGAATTCATCAAAGAGTTTTTTAAGTAGAAAACATTAAACAATTATTCAGGTAGCCTCACAATGTCAGCTGATTTTTGGTCACCTTAAATGTTAAACTTCATACATAAAAAAATTTATCTCTTTTCTAAGCATCGTTAATGTCAAACTTTATATAAAAAAAAAGTTGAAAAAAAATCCTCTCCGAACTGAGGCTACCTGAATTAATGTATCATGGTGGAAAATGTATTAAAAAATTGCATATTTATTAATAGATCAGATATCGAAGTGGTTAACGGCTTGAAAGAGCTAAGCCTTATTCTAACGCAACCTTCAAATTAACGCAAAAATATCTCTTTGAAATCATTTTAATTTGGCGCCCTATGCTCCAGTGGGAGTTAAAGGAATATATATATATATATACAGCTTAAATATTTTTTTTAAATTTTTTTAATGACTTTCAATGTGATCCCTTGCTGAAGCTAGAACCACTTCATAGAACTTCCTTTTAAAAAGCTATTATCTTTTAACTACATAATTTTCAATACGCCACTGTTTAAGTAAGGTCATCTATTATGATTCCCAAATCCACTATCATGTCCAGTATTTTCGGATATGTTCAGAAGAAATTAGTTTTTCCTGCTATTTACTTCTAATAGGTTAAATAGATTTGTTAGATATTTTAAGAAATGTTTCAATAATTGTAGTTTGAATTGGTCATGCTTTTTACCTTCGTTAAAAACATTACTTTCATTTTTGTTTCGCGTATGTTAAGTTGCTGGTTGTTTCTTTGGACAAATTTAGTTGTTGTAATGTTTATTTGTATGTGCATATTTTATGCAAGGAAAAAAAAGATAATTTAGTAACAGGCAAAAGATACTCACAAACACTAATAGCATTTACTGATTACCATAAACTTTTTGAGACATATTCTCGCCCATTAACTAAGACCAACTTTTTATTTTATTTTTCTCAAGAAAAAGTACAAGAAAAAAATTTTAAATAGTAAAACAAGAATACAAAATTCTGTTTTTGGAATTAAGTTGGTAAAAAGTTTAATTTAATGTTAATTTTTTAAGACAATGAGAGTAATTATTTAAAGCAACGACCTTGTCATTCTAATGTACAAAAATGATGATGATGTTATTAAATAGGACTTTAATATATTTTCGCCTACGAGCGAACAGTCAGACGCATACACCTACAAACACACATATTAAAAGATGCAGTACCCTGCAGTATTTGTATGCATTTGACACTGCACGCATAACAGCCATATTTTGTGAACATGTTTTTTACGTAAAAAAATATAATTTAAGAATCAAACATATGAGATTCTCAAGAAACTGTTATGCTGATTGTCTCTTTTCTTTGTCTTAAATTGATTTCGGAGTTTCTGGATTTAGGTGTTCTTCTCGACCCTAGATTAAATTTTAATAACCATATTATCATGATGGTAAATAAATCTCGTGGCGTGCTCGCTTTTATAAAACGTTAGGCTAAATAGTTTACAGAACCCCAAATTACTGTACGGTTGTACTCATATTTAGTTAGGCCTCTTCTCGAATATGGATCCTTTTACCGATTATCAGATGAATCGAATTGAATCTGCTCAGAAACAGTTTCTTTTATTTTGTTTGGGTAATACAACATGGAATCCTAACATAAAAATTCTGCCGTACACTGCCAGACTTTTTTTTATTTTTTTTTTTATTTTTTTTATTAAATTCATTTATTTCAGCGTCACTCGGACATTATTGAGGCAAGTTGGCAAAGAAT
>NDXZ01087531.1:0-12556 GCA_003055125.1 Paykullia maculata | reverse complement strand
CCTTAACACATGTGTGTGTGTGAAGGGTATAAAAAGGTCTTTAGTATAATGAAATTAGATTTATCAAAGCGATAATTTTATGACTAACACAGAAATGCTAATCAGGAATATGGATGCCGTGTTTGGTGTTATCTGGAGGTAACATTTTTAAACACACTTTATATTGAATCAGGGGGCAAATTACGGAATTCGATATCGATCGAAAATAAAAAATACTAATTGGAATTCCTATACCAAATGTAAAGAAATCTCGATCGGTCGAACAAAATTTCATTCGATATCGACTGCCGTTATTTGCCCCCAGATTGTATTTTAATAATATCGGGTCGATTGTTTACTTCTTTCTATATGCGCTTTTTTCCCTCAGAGAAAATTATTTAATTGCTTTAAGTTGGACTAACGTGGTGGTCAGCAAATGGGTCTATTTGGTTAAAATTCCTGTTCATCAAGGGTTTTTACAAATTAATTATATCACGCAAAATTTTATCTGTGGTGTCGTCCTAGAGAAATTAAATATAAACTGCAGCACCGTTAAATGGACGTAATTCTAGGTGGGTTATTAAAACAAAACCATGTTCTCTAAAATATAATCATACACCACAATGATTTCACTCATGATGTCGATGATCACATGATGAGAGCACGTAACTAACACTTTTTTCAAATATGACAAAGAACATTTAATTTTTAAATTTTTAAAAAGATTTTCAATCAGTTTGTTAAAAATGTTTTTAAAATATCCCTTTAAATAAACTGTATTGTTAATCTTAAGTACCTTTAATGAATTTTTAACTATTCTGTTTTGTAAGAAAAAAAAAACATACATATCAAACCTCAAAATGTAATTTTATACTTTAGCATGAAATTTAAACCCAAAATTGCACCCCCTTCATTAAATTGTGTACCTTTGATTTTTATATGTAGTAAGTATGTAGTAGACCCTTGACAATTGTGTAATTGTTTGTAAAAATGTTCGATTTTACGCAAATGGCAAATATTTGCCATTTGACAGTCAACAATAGAAATAATAAAATAATAATGACAGGTATAAAATAATAATAAAAACAACAAACTTTGAATGACATTTACAATGTCAAGAGAAAAATGGTTAGACATATTTCTACATTGTTTAAAGTGGGAAAAAGCAAATAATAAAACCCCTTAAACACACAAAATGAATATGATTTTGGGTGAAAAAGGTGCGAAAATTTTGTACAAATTTGTACATCTATTGTCTAATAGAAAAATAGTAACAACAATAATATAAAGAAGAGTTTTTTTTTGTCTGTGACAGTCATTCAAATGTCGCGACAAAACCTAACATTTTTGTTAAACTGTCATTATGTTTCTTTTATACTATTGTTGTTTTAGAAATGTAATGCATACATATGCATGCACATACAAACATACGTATTTGTTGTTTTTTAAGGCAAGATTGCAGGAGAGAATGAATGTAATTGAGTGAATTTTGTTGAACGTTTAAGTAACTAAGTAGTAGTTAAGGGATTAACACACATTTAAGTATTTGTTTATAAAACATTAACTATTGTTTTGCTCCATTTTCGAGAGGTTATTGCGTGGGATTAACAAAAATCTTTTCTTTCGATCTGCGTTGTATTTGTCTAATGATGAGTTTGAGGAAAAGTACTTTATTGAGAAAATAAACAAGGATTAAAGGGATTAATAAAAAACTAAGAACTAAAGTAAGTTAAACAGTTGAGATTATGTAAAATTGTTTAATATTTGTAATAATACTTAGCACGATAGCAATTCAAGGAAATTTTAATTTTGAATAAAAATGATAAACCAAAAAAATTTAAAAAAAACAAAGATGCGAATACTTACTAAAAGAAATTATTATTTGTGAAATTAATTAAAAATAAATTTTATTAAATAAATAATAAATATTAACAAAATGTGCTTTAACAAAAACTCATTAATATTATTAAACATTCTTAGCCAAACTCTTTTTATTATATGTAGCATGTACCAAACGTATACTACGACCCACTGTGGCGACAGGTTTCATAAAATTATTTAATGCATCCGCTATGGGCTCCAAAATATCACGTAACGTCGATAGAATATTAAAGCAAAATATCAAGGGAGGCTGTAGAAAGCCATTGAAAATAACAGTGAGTAAAGGTTTAAGCAGATAATCTGAGGTCATGTGCAAAAACTCTACCAATAAAATATTTATAATCGTATATAAAACAAAACGATAACTTTGCAAGAGAAAGGTGACTATAAAAGCGACACCTATTTGTAAACTACCAAAAAACTCAGCCCAAAATCGGGTAGCATAATAGGTGGCTCTTTCGGCCAAAACTAGGGAAAGTATTTGGGGTGGACAGTCGTGAGTTTTTAAATATTCGGCGCAGCCATGATCGAAAGGATAGATACCAATTTTAACTTCTTTGTTTGCGCCAAAATCTTGATTAAAAACCTCCGGTTCTGGAAAATCTGCGAATATTTTATCTATCGTTGGCTGTTGTTCTCTTTTCGAGTCCTTTATTTTCTTTAAAGAATATTTCAAACGCTGAAATATGGAACTGCCTTTACCATTTAAATGTTTAGCTTTATCCTGGTCTTTATCCTCAAAAAGCTGCCTTTTTGAATTTTTATTTTGTCTGGTCTTACTAGCGCCAGCATTTTGTAATCTCTTCCTGTGTTTTGTATATAATTGAAATTCGATTTTCGAGGGCGTCGTCAATTTCTTACTTGATTTCTTTTTCAGTTCTTTCGAAACAGACTTCATTTCATAAAGTATTTTTGAATTTTCCGTAAAAGTAGTGTCAGTTCCATTCGTTGCCTCATTAAGAAATTTGTTATATTTCGCATTGCTGCCACGATATAGATTATTTTCGGATTCGGTGGAAGAGCTATAGCTGGGCATAATATTTTTAAGTGGAGATTGCATTTTAGCCGTTACTCCCACATGTTGGACTTCTATGAGATTCGATTTGGAATTCGAATTACGTTCGACAGGAGAATCGGACATTTTTCAAACGAATATAACGAATGTGCATGTGTTTGAAAGATGAGCTTTCAAATTGAGCTTTTAAAATTAACAAAATTTTATTGGATTTTTTTTTTAATAAAATATAAAAATAAATGTAAAAAACAAAACTTTTTTAATTGAATTTGAAATGAAAACTTCATAAAAGGTCTGTCCACACAAGAAATTTTAATTTCTGCCATTTTTCTGAAATTCTCTGAAAATAGTGTTTACATATCGAAATTCTGTTTATGCTTTTTTTTAAACTTTAAATAGAAAGTAAAAACAGAGACAGAGAGAACAGAATTGCAATTAGAAAGAACGTTTTTCTATAGAAAAAATATAAACGTTTTTTTCAATACGAAAAATATTTACATCAAAAAGTTTTTCTAATTAAACATTTTTGTAAAAAACAGATTTCCATTAAGGTTTTTGTGGAAATCTGTTTTTTACAAAAATGTTTAATAAGAAGTTTTTGTTTTTAAACCAAGAACTTTGATAGTGAATCTTTTCTATTTCAGAGACTTAAAAAAAACTTAAGTTAAACGTCTTTTCTATTTTAAATTAATGGAAAAGTTTTACGATACAAAAACGTTTGAATCGAACATTTTTAAGCGAAAGTTCTATGTATGTGCAATACTTTATAGAGAAAGATTTTTTATATACATGTGTGTTTCTTAAGTAAAAATATAAAGGAAAAGTTTTTTTGCACATAAAGTTCAAGACATTTAACTTTTAAGCGAAATTTCGAGCAACAGACATTAAGGTTTACAGTCATTTTTTTAATTTCTTTTTTAACGCCTAACCACACCAACTTTGGGCCAGATGCTGCTCACTTACCGCTTGGTAGGAAATGGATTTTGTACATTTATATAAGACAGATTTCTCATACAAAATCTGCTTAATAATCCTTTAATAACTTTATTAATCGTTAATGAATATGGGGGTTAAACTTTAGAAAACTGCAAACACTGCGTGTTTGTTCCAAACAGCTATTTTTGGTGTAGCCATATTAGTTTTGGGTTGTTTTCTTAGCTCAGTTTTGCGTTTATTTGCTATTGGTATTGAAACTTAGATGGCGCTTTATGTACATAACTTAATATTGTTTTTAAAAATTGTCAAATATATTAAAAGTTTTATAATAAATACAGTCCTGCATAAATAAATACCAAAATGATAAAAATATCTTTGCTACTATCAAAGAGCAGAAACTCTCTTTTCAATTTGGATACAAAGAAGTCGACATTGACATTTTTTACTATTGGGCATTTATGAAAAGAATCCACTACTTAACATTTAATTTAAAAAAATGTAATGCAATTTTTTTACATGACATTCCATTATGTTAACTTTATATTTCATAATATATAAATATTTATCTGGCATCGCTATAGTCTTATCAGATATTTGTTTTCCAAACAGTTGCTTTACTGCAGTAAGTTCGTGTGTAGAAGAATTTTCCATTCTACTTATATTTAACATAGTGAACGCACAATTTTGCCTTAAATTTAATTAATTTTTAGTTAATTTTTATTTAAATAATAGTAGTAATTTAAAAAACTTTAGTTCTGTTAGAATTTTTTCAAACAAATAAACAATTTAAGTCGGTTTCTTGAAAGTGCACAGCAACAGAAAGTGACAAATTTAGCAATAAAAAAACGAAGTAAAGATAAGAAATAAAGCAGTTTAAAGAAGATAAAAATACACTACATCAAGTGAAACGTAAAAATAAAAACGTACATAGCTGTGGTTTTTAGTTGGTTTTATTTATATTTTTCCATAAACAAACTTCAAAGTCAATGCTTCCATTTTGGTCACGTTTAAAACAAGGTGTTATACAAAACTTAACTGCAACATATTTTCGAGGTTTGTTGTTTGTCAGCGACCATTACAATGTGGTGTCTAGGTCACTTGCATTACAAAAATGCTGGTGGCCAAAAGTGTCTCGTAATAAGTGGGTGACAGGTGGTGTTTGTCTATTAATTGTGCCGGGCAATGGAAACTGTTTTAGTACATGTTTATTAAATGCGAATAAAAACCAAATTAGTAATTATTTTTATCAAATATATACCTATTTGACATTTGCAGTTTAATGTAATTTATTCATATTGATATACATACATACATATGTATATTTCATGTTTTTGTTTTTTTGATTTTATGTTTTGCTTTGTTCGTTCCGGTATAGAAAGCAACAGCTGTTTAGTGTTGCCATACTTTAGAATATTGCTGTACTTAGACTTGTTTGTTTTATTTTATTGTTGTCTTAGCTTAGTTTAAACATTTTGTCATTGAGTATTGAGTTAAAGATGGCGCTAGAAATTATACATATAAACGAATTTTGTTACAAATTATTTATTTAATTTTTTTTTTAAATATTGTTTTATTTATTGAATTCGACATGTTTTCTTTTACTAAAGGACAAAAACTACGCAAAGTTGGTTTTAGAGGTATGCACAGTTCCATTGAAGATTTGAAAATGGCTGCCATGCAAATTAAAATATTGCCAGCTTTACAGGACAACTACATGTACTTGGTAATTATACATGCAAAACTTTTATAAAAAATAAAAAATTAAAAAATTTTTTAAAATTAATTCTGTTTTGAAAAATAGAAAATATTTAGATTTTTTTGGTAAAATTTAAAAAAAATTTGTTTATAGAAAACTAATAGATACGTTTTTATTTTTAATTTCTTTTTTTTATGGAAATTCTAAGAAACTCCCTTTTAATAAAACTTGTCCTTTTCTTTCATATTTTTAAAATATCTTAAATATTTTATTAAAAACTTTCTATTTAAAGAAAAAATGCAAAAAAAAAACTTTTTATTAAAAGAAAATGTTCTGTTTAAATTTATAAATAAAATTACTTTCTCCTTAAAAAGATTATCTGCAGTTCGACCCGTGAGGCTGCCATCGTTGATGCAGTAGATCCTGAAGCTGTCATTAATGCTGTTAATGATGAAAGTGTTAAATTAACCAAAGTTTTAACTACCCATCATCACTGGGATCATGCTGGCGGCAATGAAAAACTTGTTAAACTTTTCAACAAGCCCCTAGATGTTTACGGAGGCGATGAACGCATCGGCGCCTTAAATCATAAAGTCACACAAGATGATCGTTTAAAAATTGGTGATTTAAAAGTTACCTGTTTGTTTACCCCTTGCCATACCACGGGTCATATATGCTACTTTGTTGAGGCACCTAATGGTGATAAATGTGTCTTTACCGGCGACACTTTGTTCCAGGGAGGTTGTGGTCGTTTCTTCGAGGGCACAGCTGAACAAATGTATGCAGCTCTGATGGAGAAATTATCAGCCCTACCCGAAAATACAAAAGTATTTTGTGGCCATGAATACACTTTGCAAAATATGAGCTATGCTCGTCATGTTGAGCCTCAAAATGAAAATATTTTAAAAAGAATTGAATGGGCCAAACTACGTAGGGCTACTCGGTCGCCTACTGTACCTTCCACCATTGCCGAGGAGAAATCGTGGAATCCTTTTATGCGGGTACACGAAGCAACTGTACAAAAACATGCCAATGAAACGGATCCCATACGCACAATGAGTAGTTTGCGCAAGGAAAAGGACAATTTTAAGGCTTAGAGTTTTTAATTTTGCCAAAAAGTTGTTTAATGTCTTTTTCGTCTTAAGATTTTTTGTTATTTTTAAACATTTTTGCATATAATTTTTAAATTATATATTATTACTAAAAATACACATTTTTTTTTATGGTAAAAATTGAATTTTTGTTATAAATTGGCTGTTAAGTATTTTTCTAAATTAACAATGATTGTACTTGTATGTATGTACATAGTTATATTAAATAAAAAAAAATTTGGGTTTTGGTGAGTGTAAAAGTGTGAGTGATTAGTAGTGAATGCAAAAGTGGCCATTATTTTAAAGGTACAACTGAACATTGGTTTTAACAAAAGCGTTAAATATAATATTAGTTCGTGAACATCAATTTAAATTTGTTTCAATAAAGTCAGCAAAATAATCGTTTTAAATTAAAGCGGTAACCCTTGTTATTATCTTGGAAACAGCATTCAAACACTATTGCCAATAAATCATTCGTTTATCAGCTATTTTTTTAAAGTTTATACCTGTCGTTTGCCAGACATAAATTCTTACCTTTGTTTCTAATGTTTTATATTTGTTATTAATTATCTAAATAAACTTATCACAACTGTGGAATGTGTTGATAAAAATATCTGTTAAACATTTGCATTTTCAACTTCCTTAGTTGTTTAAAAAAAATTTTTTTTTAAAATAAAGTTTATCGTATTGTCTTAGGAAAACAATAAAAATACCTCTAATATTTATCACAAAACACTTTGCAATTGAAAAAAGTAAGAAGATAAAGAGATAAGATTAGAAATTGAAGGCCTATAGTGTTTTTGAAGCATTTAGAAAATCTTAAAATTTTGCAGAGTAAGAACATTCTTTAGGTTTTACCGAAACGCAAAGATAAGACACCACGAATATTAAGGAAGTGTGTCATAGAAAATGCGATTTTCATATGGTATGGTATCGTTTAACTGGGACAACAATACCGTTTAAGGATTGGTAATTGTTTATGGTCTTTAGAACAGGATTGTAGGTTGCCGGTGTTAGCGACGCTGTAACCAGATTTAATGGCCACAAGCTTTTTAAATATCCTATCAGTTAAAAGCGGGCACTATGTTTAGGTTTAAACGAAATCCAAATGCAAGACACCACAAGTTTTGATGAAGTACATGAAGAACGCAAACGTATTTAACTCTAAAAATATATTTTTTCTACATCTATTTTTAAAAATTTATGACAGCAACTGTTACTTGTTGTCTTCCTCCCCTTTCAATATATTTCACTATAAACTGTATCACACTCGGTACAAAACGTTTTAGGGGAAAAAGTGCACAAAGAAAATAAACTATAAACCATCAAATACAAAACTTTAAAGTTGTTTTACTACAAGTACTTTATATTACACATAATAAATATAAACATACATTGATACATAGTTGCACTTTACCGTAAAGTGGCAGCAATACATCATCATCATCATAAGAAAAAAACTATGACACGTTAAAAAGGAGTGGATAAAAGTTTTACATGCTCAAGAAAAAGGTTAAAAGGAGACTTAAGGGAGTTACTAATGCTGGTAGAATAAAAAAAAAAATTGAGTCGGTGTTGTCATTTCCATCAAACAAACATTCCCTACTAACTGAGAAGCAGAGCTGTTTACATTTTATTACATTTTCTATGTATGTATGTATGTGTATAAAAATGCAATTTTAATAAATAAATTTGACGATTATACAAAGTACTACCTATTGTAACAGGCGAACAGAAAAACGAGTTGCAGTATGAAATATATTAATTCAAGACGCAACAAGAAAAAATATTCTTCAACCTCCAACACATTACTCAAACCAAAAACAAACACGTTTGAAAGAATGTTTACGAACGCGAGACAAACTTAAAAAGAAGCAAAAACAAAATGCATCATAAACACACCCACACACACACACGGAATGATTTAATTTTATTATATTATTTGTTGCTTATTATTTATTCTTCTCTCCTGTTACAAAATAAAAACACCTCTTGTGTTTAGGGTCAAATTGAATAAAATAAAAAAGACATTTGTTGTTGCGTTTGAATTATTTATATTTTACATACTACGACTCGTTTTTCTGTTACGATAGTATAATCGTATTTTATATAAAAAACATTAGATATTAAAACAAATTCACGTCTTTTATTTTAGGATGATTTTAATTCGTTTCATATAAAACCAATATTAATGATTTATTAATTTATGGTTAATTAAAAATCAAATATAAATGTTTCGTTTACAGCTCTGCAGGGAAGCCATTTGTTATACAATTTTCTATAAAATTTCTTTAAGAAGATTTGTTCTGTTATCGAAATTCTTTGACATGTAGATAATTTATTAGAAGAAGTTTCTTTAATTGAAAAAATTGTTTAGTAAATAAATTTTTGTATAAAAATAATCTATTTATCTCGGCAACACTAAATGCAAAGAATAATAAAAACGTCATCTACATTTAAGTACATTGAAATAGTTTAACTAAATGGAGGGATGGGTGTAGTTTGTACTTGTACAACTAACGGTTGCCACAAAGATGATAAAGTAAGTTGGTAAAAAAGCGAAATGAATGTCAAGAGAAATATAGACAGAAATAAAGTGCCCCTAAGTAGGTAAGTAAAGTTATAAGGAATTGTCAGGAGTTTAGCTAAAAGTGATTATTTTTAATAACGATTTCTTTTTTTTGACATAAAAATATGTTGGATCAAAGCTGAGGTTTATCGAAAAAAGGTTTTTTCTACAACGAATTACTAAATACAGCCCATTAATCGATAAATTTATTTAAAATGGAATATATCTTGTAAATATGTACTATTTTTATATACTTACATACATATATGTGTAATGACAGTTTATTGAAAAATAATCAAAATAAAAAATGTTAATATTTTCTAATGCATTTTAAACATTTAAAAAATTTTTTATTCAAAAATTCAGGGGCTAAGAACCAAAAGAGTACAAGCGAAAAAAGAAAGATTCTGAGTTATTAACCTTCAAGGTATTTTTGTTTCTGTTAGTTCTAAAACTTTTGGTCAATAGAGGACTGTTTGGTTCATCATAAAGGTCTGAATTTTTGTAGATTGTTAAATAAGTATTAAGTCTTGGCACTTGTACCCCATCGGTTTTTAGCCTCTCAATAAAAAAAAAAAATCTTTACAAATTGATAAATGAAAACCGCTTAATATATATTTAAAAAATATATCAATTATACATAATTAAAAATAAAATCGAAATTATTTTTTTCCAATCGCCAATACCCTAAAAGCTTAATGTTAAACCTTCTTAGAATTCAAGGTTTTTAGATTTTGTGGATTAGTCTAGTCTTAAGTAGTGACCGTTTTATCATCAGCAGTAATCACAGAACATTCAGTGTCATTTGCATTCATCATCGAGTCAAACGAAGATTGTACCCCATCTCCAGTTTCCTTTTGGTCCGTTGTTGTAGGACAAGTTACCGAGGTTAGATCTTCATTTTGATTATCTATTTCTAACATGTGTTTGGGATTTTCCGCTTTTAAAGTATCCAGATATTCTTGCCTGCAATAGCAGTTGCCTTGCAATAGACTCAATTTCGATTCTATTTCCTTAAGGAAGTTCTCCACGTTTTGAGGTTTTTTGAAAACATTTGCATCTACATTAAGATTAGTTTCCGTTATAATTTTCCATCTTTTCATGCTATTCACTACGTCACTGCAAAATGATGAGGGTTTGGGATGGGCTACATAGGCAGCAAATTGTTTTGTTAATGCTGAAACTAAATACAAACATATATATTTATTAAAACAAGGTTTTAAAAAAATCGGTTACTAATTTTATAAATAAATACCTTTTTTCTTTCTCAAGGCCTTAGGTTTTGAAAATTCCCTGTTGGCTTCTTCGTACATTCGTAGAATGTTAGACATTCTCATATCGGCATCCTTTGCGTTATAGAGTGGTGCACATTTCGGTACACATAAATTGTGTATATCAGGTCCCGCATAAGGTACTTTTGTACCATAAGTCGATTTTACATGTTGTTGTCTGGCTACCTCTAATTCATGGCGGCGTTGCTGTTTTGCCAAAACGGAACGTTGATTGCACGTTTTAAATGCTAAAGAGGACAAGAGCTGTTCGACCTTGGAAAGAGCACTAAAACCGTAAAAAAGGGATAAAAAAGCAAAAAGTATCTATCTTAAGTATGCAAAACTGAATTTTTGTGCTATCAAAATTTCGAAACCAATCGGTTATTTATCGGTCTTATTCAGTGTTTTTTTTTTTAAATAAAACAAAAGAATATTTGACACTATCATTATTAAAAAAAAAAACAAAACACCTACATACCTACTATTTCTTAACGAATACACTCCCGGTATTTGATGAGTTCTCAACAAATGATGCAATTTAAAGGCCACACAATACAGTAGATCCTCTCCCGCTGTTAGCTGCAAACGCATTAAACGTGTATGATCATGTATATAATGACGCACCCACCAACCACGCCACAAAGATTGAATCTTTCGGGCCGAACAATAATAATACTGCTCAATACGGTGCTGCAAGGTTTCCTCAACTTTGCGAAAATACATGCGCTGATAATAGAAACGACGCCATTCTGTTTGTATTTTAATGGCGGCCTTACGATCGCGTTGGAATTTCAAACGATATAGCCAGCCGCGCACGTATCGTTGTATGCAGCGGGCGGCCTTAAATTCTCGATAATCCTGAATCAGCAGCGATGTTCTGGAATCAATTCTGGCATGGGTTTGGTTATTGTTTTTCTTGCCAAAAGTTACATACATACATATGTATGTACATATGTATGTTTATTTCTACTTACCTTGAAAGTTGCAATTTTAGCTTAACATTGGATTCTTCACCATCCAATTCTTCAAATCCATTCTTATCAGAGGGCAAATCATTTTCTCCCACAGATTTTTCTTCCGTTATTGACGTATTTGATGTTTTCAATGAATTTCTGATGGAGGGCTTCTCCTCAACCAACGAGTTTAAGCGAGATCTTTGCTTTTTGCGTGGCATTTGTCTGCTTTTTTTTAAAGGAAAATTTATAAAAAAAATATACAAATACCTAAAGGTATTTACATATGTACATAAATATGTAGATATGTATGTACATATGTATGTATGTAAAGGTATTGCTACACGTACAATATATATTATGATATTTAGATCACAATACATTCGAATGGATTGATGGAACGCGGGACATATGCTACATGTTCAATATTTATCGAGTCAGGTAAGGCTTAAAAAATCATTTAAAATATTGCTATCAAGTAAAATTTAACAAGAAATATGTTTAAAAGGATTATAAATTTGAGTAGGTCTGTCCATTTTTGACCCAAACTCATATGTATATAAGATCCATATCCAGTATTCACATACACGATTATAAAATTGTTTAAATGATTAAAATCGAACAAACGTTTATAACTTTTATGCTGTTAATTTTATTAATTTGTTTTGATTCGACTTTAATTGTCCAAAGCTCTCATAGACTCTCTACTGGAAATTTAACCCACATGATACCATTAAAAACGTTTGCTGCCAAATATCGTAATCGTTCAAACAATTTCATACCTATATTGTTGTGTAGGATATAACATGATAAGGTAGGTGAACTAACGCAACCAAATGGACAATTCTTTACTGCCTTTAAGGCTAAATGACTTCCAACTGCCCAAACATTTATTTGCGTTAAAAAGTTTGGCAATATATTTGTATGCTTGTAGGTATGATAGACAAAATTTTTATATAAAAATCATTTTGTTTTAAAAAGGCTAAATGCTGAATCAATTTCACTTTCGAACAGAATTTAGCTCTGTGAAATATGTACATACATATATGTATAAATGTTTTTTTTTACATTAAAATAAGTTTCCATTCAAAAAAATTTTGCAAAAAGTTAATCTCTTCTTATGCATATAAATCAGAGTACCAGAATGCTCTCTCACCTCTCACTC
>NDXZ01087352.1:0-10980 GCA_003055125.1 Paykullia maculata | reverse complement strand
CTTAACACATGTGTGTGTGTGAAGGGTATAAAAAGAATTTATATGTGAGAATTCCTAGATTAAATAAAATAAAATTAAATTTTAAAAAAACTTATAAAATTAGAAAAACTTGCCAAATTTAAAGACAATTTTTAATATCAATCATAAACTCCAGATATGCAAAAAGTACCATGTTATTTCCTTTCTTAGTCTGGATTTATTGTCACTGTTTTTGTACTTCTAGATTAGTTTACTTAACAAAAAGTACTGTTTGCATACATGTAAGATTTCTTAGTCTCTAAATAATTATTTTTAGATTCAAAAACTCTTAAGCTGAAAATAAATTTTAAAAAGTACAACTTAATACATACTTTATACTTAAAAAATGTCAATTCCAAGTTTTACACTTTTTAGTTTTCTTTGGATAAGAATTAATATGTTCTTAAAATGACCAAACTGTCAAAATAAATTTATCCTTGTTTACCCCTTTTTTCAATGTAATCCAAATGTTAATGTCTGAACTATCGCCTATTTTAACATTTTTTGTAAATCGACCCATTTTCTTCCTTTTTGGTGCACTTTTCATTCCCCTTCTAGTGTAAAAATTTTTTTCTCAGAAAGGTGTCTGAAAAGAAGCTAATAATTACTGTTACATTAATGTAACAAAAACTGGTTGTTGTAAAAAAGATTCAAAAATATTTACCCTTTTAATTTAAAAACAGTACCGATAAGGTTTTACATTTTTTTAAGGGTACCAAAAAAATACCAACACTTTTACGAATTTCATAAAATGTTCCTGACCCGGCTTCTCATATTTTTTGAGTAGACTTTAGTTGATACTTTTTACATTTTATTTTTATCTTTTAAGTTTAGAAGGTAGAGGGCTATTAAGATTTTCCTTTTCAGCCCAAGTTTTATATCTTAAGTTTAATGCATTTGAGCTGAATGAATGAATACCGTTACTCTCTAATAAAATAAAATTGATTTAATGTAGGATATCAATATACAGATTTGGTATATTTTTCCATTTCAAAAATCAAACTTTGCTAAAAACATTAAAAATATATGTATTATAGTACGTTATATAGTTTTCTAATTCAATGTGCCTGTAAGGGTTAAATAACCTATAATACTATAAAACAAAATGGTTAGTGCAGTGCAGTAATTAATTTTAGAAAAAGAGTAACATACGTTTTGGTTACTAGATTTTTTTTTAATTTTTAATTCTTAAGAATGATGAATATCTGAAAATTGACTCAAATCTCCCTATTATTCTCATCAGCCTCCCTGTTGGAAAAAGCACACCAAATAACAACCTCTTTTTTAATTAACTTGAAATAAATGCTTTTACTTTTTTTTGCTTTTTTTTTAATAAACGTTTTCTTTATTTATCTTATTATTCATTTGTAAGCGAAACAGCAAGTTTTAACACCAAATAAATATTTATTAAATAAAATCATAATTCAAAACAAAGCCACTGAATTGTGTATAACAACAGCATGTTTAAGTTTGTTGTTTGTATTAAACTCCTGCTGGTGCCAAAGCAACAGCAACTACAATAATTAAGTGCAGAAGAGTACTCTTTTAGTTATCTCTCTCATACCCACTAAAGCAATGCACAAATACATTTAAATATTTTTATCCCTCTAAAGCAAATGCTTATGTATATTCGGTAATGCTGCTTAAGTTTTACATTTTAAAATATTCAAGCAAAGAAAAAACATGGTTGAGTATGGTCACAGTAATATGATCACATAGAATTTTAAAATTCTATGATTACTGCAATCGTTATATAATTGCCATAATCATAATATGGTTGTAGTCATATTTTACGTCAATATCATGATCATATATATGATGGCAAGCAACATTATATGTTTGTCCAAACTATAAACTTTGTTACGGTTAATCATATATATTATGGTTTTATAATATATGACAACCATAATCTGAAACCATCATATTTATGATTATCCGTCATCGATTTCAAAAGTTAGTCCACTTGACGTGAAATGATCCATATACTTTTAGCCGATTATAAGTCGCCGTCACAAAGTTTAATTACTTTAGTCAGCTGTTACAATATCGAAAATGTATTTTACGGATAAACCATCTATTATTTTAGTTTTTTCACTTATTTTTGGCATTTTGATTGAGGCAGATATATATTTTTATAATTATTCTTTTATTGCACCAGATTTAAATTTCATATAGCACACTTAGTTATATTTAGGGGGGAATTCACAAAAGTAATATTTTTTCATGTCTTAAACTTAAGACATATGACATAAGACCTTGTGAATCCTCCATATATATAATAAAAAAAAATTATTAAGAAAATAAAATAAAATCATGAATAATACAACATTAAAATATTTGAATAAACATAAACGAGAGCACAATTATACTTATTCCATAACCACTGAAATCAGGTTGAATTATACAAAACCATTAAAACCTTCAATGGAGATTTGTATTGTTGCCTTTACGCATTCATTCGAATCAAGGCGACCTGGTGTTACAGTTTTGCCTTAAAATGTTTTGCAAAAGAATTTTTGTTGTGTTTTACAGCCCTGTTATACTTTCTTACATACATATGTACACGCATACATACATAGAATATCAAAAAGCAAAACACTAGCACTAAATAACAGTAGGGGGTGCGAAGACACTGATAATATTAATTTGATTTCTTTGTTAAGTAAACTATGAAATAATTTAGCTCTTATCACTCTTTAAAAGAAATTCCTTTGGATTTGTTATGAAATATAGAAGCAAAAATGAGTTCTAAATCCATATTATTAGCAAAAATTAATTAAGTAAATTCAGTTGTCATTTACAACATTATCTTATGAATTTCGTTCAACAAGTGGGAAGGAGACTTTACTAAAGCAACAAATGGCAGTTGTATAGGTGATGTGAAAGGATGTGATGAGATGTAATATTGTGTATTACAAAATGTATCTGGTTCTGTAATTAAAATATTTCTTTCAGTTCCATTTACACAAGCACAATATATGTTTTTTTTAATATTAAAATTTAATTAATCATTATCTGTTTGAAATTCAATAACGGATTTTTCACTTTGCTGGCGTCAACAACTAATTAAATATTTAATGTCTGAATATTAAATGAAAAGGAGGAAACTAACGACAAGAAAAAAGGGGAAACTAAAAAGACAAGTGAAACAAATTAAACCATGAGTAAAAAGTATTTAATTTATCATAAAAATAAAATGGTTATGATCAATCATTAAAACTACCTTGGAAGTTTAGAAAGTAGAAGAATTTAAGTTTTTAAAATATTAACTTTGAAAGAAAAACGTTTAGATTGTGTTTTTTAAATATTAAATGATTATTAGTTTGTGGTGGTTTTGTAAAAGTTATAATTTTTTCATCGCTTAATATTTGCAAAAACTGGAAATTAATTATCTGAAGTAGTAAAATTTGCGTCTGTGGCTAAACCGTGTATTCTCTAGACACATTTTGTTTAATCATTACTCTATTAACTTTACAAATTTCTAACAAATTTGATCTAAGTATCTAACAAGTAAATTCCTACCCTTTTAATTGCGAAACCTTGAGCTAAAGCCCAAGCGTTCTTTTCTTAACGCCACACTTCGTCTTCTTTACGTTTCCAAGTTTGCACAAACAAATGTAGAAGCGTCAAAGGTCTTACATACTTAAACTCTTATAGATGAGTAATTAAAATACCAATATGTCCAATGTCCCATTTAATTGTTTCTTGTGCTCGTTTCTTGTGCTGTAAAAGGTGCAGAATAAAATTTCTTCATAACCATAAAGAAGAAGCATTCCGAAGAATACTTTTGTTTATTGTTTTTTTTTTTATAAATTTGCGGAGTAAAGCCACTTAAAAGTGTTTTTGCTCCCACCCAAAGCTTACGGAGCAAATATTTATTGGGTCAAAAAAACATTGGTTTCATAGCAAAAACATAAATGCTACAAAGTTTTTTTTTTTTGCGAAAACATATATAACTTTATCACAAAACAAAAATTGGTCTTAAATTTCCGAAATACTTCTCTGTGCTAGTGACAGACAACTAATTTCATAAAACATTTATTTCAAGGTTGTTCGTCCTTAAACAATAAACACATTTGATTTCTTTATCATAGAGCAATTTCTCTATTGAAAACAAAGCTATATGAAAGGTTATTTAGAAATTTATATCCACAACAATAGTTGTGACTAAAATTAAGGTATCTGTGGACTCCTCTTGATTTTATTTATATACACAATAAGAACAAACGATCTGGTTTTCATCACTACACTTTTTTTTACTAACTTTATTACAAACAGCTGTCTAAAAAAGGCTTAGGTATTTAAGAAGTTGATGGGCGGCACGTTCATTTGGCCTTCGAAAATTGTTAAGCTCCGAAAAGAATTAATTTTTAAAGTTTTTCATGTCGACTTAGGATTTTTCTAAACGAATCATAAGAAGCAGGTTATTTAGACTCGTTATGGAAATAACTTGCTTAATCAATTGTGGAACCTTTTGAAGTTTGCTTTATATTTGCGGCTAGAGTTTTCAAATATTTTTCAAAATGAATTCTTAGCATTAATAGTTAGTTCTTACAGAAGTGTTTAGCAAATTATTAAATATTTTAATCATTTTTCTAAAACTATTTTTATTTTTAACTTTTTCTTTTTTTTCGTTTATTTTCTTTATTGTAAATGTCAAAGTCTTTTCGAAATCTCTATTTGTTGTGACATTTTTCCCCAAAGAAAAAGTAGATGCCATCAAAAAAATAACAAACGAAAATGTATTATCGATTGTTGTGCTACACAAACAAAACATATCCTGGGGTAACTGAAAATTGAGCAAAACTAATATTTATTTTTACGTTTATACTTTGAAACTGTAGGAAGTTTGCTTTATTATTTATTGGAAACTAAAACATAAAAATAAAGAAAAAGTCAATTTGATTTAAATGTCATGCAACAGTTACAGCAAAATACTATTTTTTATGGATATTAAGTTTGTTTTTTAGTTTTGTTGTTTAAAGATATTTTTGAGAGAAGAAAAGAGAAGAGAGTGATAAAGCGAAAGTTATTTAAAGTGTAGCTTAAAATAAATATGTTGGACTAATTAGCATAAATATTGTGGACTAAAGGTCTAAACACGTTTTGTCACCCAATTTACAGAAAAATGTATAATCATTTTTAACTGAAAATCTTAACCATGATTAAAGGCTTAAGTTGTCTTAATCACTACTGTAGAAATATCGTTGATGGGTCGACGAGTATTTCATGGCAAACCTTGTTCTTCAAATATTGATCTAATTACAATTTATTAATAGAAGAAACACGAGGTCTCGAAGATAATAATGAGCTTGATTTATAGGGCTGTTAATAAAATACATGATTAAATAGCGATATCACAATGGGGCCACACCCTGCACAATTAACCTTACCAAACCTAGCAAAAATGAAATGCACATTCGCAGCACTTGTAAATTTGTAACCAAGAGTGAGTTTCGGTAATGAGGGCTTAAGATATGGTTGCGACTGTGTTTGCTATTAAAAGATTTATGTTGTTATAGTTAAAGCATTTTTTAAAATATTTTTTTTATAATAAAATAATTCAAATTTTTATAAAAACGATAAAAAAAATACATTTAATAGTTGTAATTGCATATCTGTTTTTTATTTGTTTTGTAATTCTTTAGTTTCCTACCTTTTATAGTTTCAAATAACTGAAACACACATTTTTGCTTCAACACATTGTGAAGCTTAATTTAAGCACGAATAAACCAAAAATAATGTAATACTTACTTTTCTGCCTCATTTAATATTCGGTCTCAATTTACTCCACTAGATTTAATGTCATTCATTCATGTAACACAAACTTTTGCCTCAACATTTCCCAGCATCAAACCCTTAATTTATTTTCACTTTCTTTGAAATCTTTTACAACAATTTCCAAGAATTTATTGTTTTCATTTTATTTTTAAACAAACTTAAATTATTCATTCACTCTTGTTGTTTTACTTAAGTGTTGTATAGTTGTGTGTGTTTTATTGTTCAGATTTGTATTTGTGTTTGTCTGTCTGTGTGTGTGTGTGGCATGCTACACTTGCATGTATCATATGCTGCATTATTCATTCTGTTAACTCAATTGAGCAAATAACATTTGGTTTTCTTTTGCGAGACAGAAAAAACACTTTGTCTTATATATGTATGGGAAGCAGGCGAGAACAAAATGTTTTAAAGTTTTGTTTTTGTTGTTGTATATTTTGCAAAGTACGTGATGTGTATTTTTAAATGAACTATTTTTGAAAAAAAAACACACACACACTGTGGCGTTGTGCGTTGTTGTTTTATGGAGAGATGGAAATGATTTGTGTTTAAAAAATAAAAGAAAAAGTTTTATGATTTTTTTTATCGCTACAAACAGATTAGTGCCAGCAAAAGTAATTTAAGTTAAAAACTAAAAGTAATTGCAAGTAAATTTTTAAAAGAAAATGGTTTTAAGTGTTTGCGAAATTTTTTTTGTTATAAAAAACTTTCAATTAGTTTCTCTTTTAAAACAAATTTTTTCTTACTATTTTTTTCTTTAAAAGCATCTTTTTTAAGAAATAGCTGACTATTTGGATAAACTTAATTTAATAGAAAAAAAAAATTAAAAATTTATAGAAAATTTGTTATTTAATAAAAAAATTATACATTTTTAGAAAGATTTTATTTAAATTTTGATTTTTAAAATAGAAATAGACAATTTTCATTTATTAAGGTTTCTAATACATATTTAACAAGTAAACAACCTTTTAAAACAAAGTTTTAACGACTTATTTTGTTTTACAAAATCTAACAAATTTAAAATTTTAAAAAAAGTTTTTTTTTTATAATTTTTGATTAAAAAAAAGTTTAACAAATCTTATGTTTATAGAGAGTTTAAATCAATTTATATTTTAACAGAAAATGTTCAATAATTTTTATTTTTAGAATTTTTTTTTGTCGATTTTACATGTTTTAAATCGGACAACAATAATATTGTAATATGCAATTGCATGCATGTTGTTTCCTGTGGGACGTTCATTTCAGAACTTTTTATAAATTTTGGCATCGATTTGTTAGTGCATATTTTTGCATTTGTTACACTTTACATATCTCGGGTTAAGAACTTTTTTTTTATTAAATTCAACGCATTGCTTCATTTCCGCCATTAACATCTTAAATTGTGTTTAAAGAAGAATATTATCACGAACTATTAAACTCCATATGAAAATTAAAAAAAATTATATAGAGTATTACAAATATTGTTATTATTATTATAAGTATAACCGTTTACAATGTTAACAAGATAAAAGACTGCAGTACAAAATTTGATAATTAAATTAAACTTAGAAGAATTATATGTAACAGAAAACGAAGGGCTAGTTGAAGTCAAATGTATATGTATGTTAATATTTGGCAAAAACGTCGTCAAAGCAAGTTTAAAAATATAATATTAATAAAATATTGTCGTATAAATATGCGCCAATCACATTTTTAATTTACAAAAATTTATTTAGATCTAACAGACAACGCAATAAAAATCTGAGTCAATAATTTGGGTTTATTATTTTTTCTTTGTTGTATTAGCTTAGAAGTTTATACTGTAATAGTTGCTGGTTGATTGCCTAATTCTAATTATGCATTATTAGGAGGATTACGAGCTGTTGCCAAAACAATTTCTTATGATTAGCTTTAGTTTTATTAAGTTTAATATAACAATTTTTACTTAGCCCTTTCAGACCTTTTTTCCCCAAAAAACGCGGCTTTGGTTTTTTTACATTTTTATATTATTTTTAAGTTTTTACTGCATATTTAATGCATATAAAACAATCTTTTTAGAGCATATTTGTGGTTTCCCTGATCATAATAATCTTCTAAACGTTGACCTCTCGTACGTATGACTGTTATATTACAATTAAATAACACTCATACGTACAATAATGTTGTTATCAATTGTGTAAGCTAAAAACAAATTTCTATCTAATATTGAAATCAATAAGCTTAAAGTTAATTTATATTTGCAACTCATTAATAAGCAGTCACAAATACGATACTATGTGGCATTAATGGAAAACAAATGTTAAACCGATTGTTTGCGTAAGTATTACAAAATGTTTAAGTTGCCTAAAACACAAATGCATGTTGATATAAATTATATATCACGCATTTAACGGCTTAACGTTTGAAAGCTCTGAATTACATTCAAGTACATCAAATACTTTTACATTTATACGTTTTTTTTTTCTTTTCAAACTCAATTACTCTCTTAAATACTTTAACTTAATCCCTCTACTCTATTGCCTTCATTCGCACACAAGTAATTCGTAAGCACTTTTCCAAAGTGTTAAAGTGTTTTTTTCCATTAACGCTTTGCTTTTCTATTTAAAAATTATATTTGTAAAATATTCTTTTTAAACACCTTAAACTTTTAACAAAACGATGAAATGTCACTAAAAGAAAAAGATTTAATAGAAAAAATATACCAAAAATAAAACAGACAACTATTACAAATCATGATAGTCCAAGGGAAAAGTGTTTGTGAAAATGATGTTCCATTCATAAAAAAGAAGGAAAAAAATATGTTGAAAACATGACAGACATGATTGCCCAAAAGTTTTCACACTGGCTGGAAAGTAATAAAGCAAACAAAGGCAAAAAAGAAAAAAAACGTTGTTCTGACACATGCCAATGACAGTGAAAAGTTTATTTGAAATACACTAAACAATCAACACAATAAATGTGACATAACACAACTACATATCGAAAGGTTTAAGGAGTGAAACATGCAAACAAAAAATATTATTGTGGTCGCAATAAAATGTTCTGTTTTGATTGGATTCACTTCAATTACGGTTGCTTGTCTTTACAGCCCTTTTGTTGTGATGCAAAAAATAAAACATTTTTAGCGCAAAGTGGTAATGGCTTGGCTTGAATTTGGCAAATATATTTAACAGTAACCTAAACTAAGCGAATGAACAGAGTATGATGAATATGAACTTCATTTAAATTTTTTGTCTGTACTTAAGACTCGGCTATAAACTAAAACTCTTAACAAGGCTGCTCTGAAACTTAAATTTCATAAAACTGAAATGAGTATTTGGATAACAAGAAGATGTGTCCCATATAGAGTTGAATTAAATAGTTAGAAACCCAAGAAAACACTAAAAATAAAATAAAAACGTATTAGAAATCTGATTGCCCTACTGGGACAAATAACATTTAATAATGAAAAAACACTAGAGGTCCTGTTTTATGTAATGGTGCAATGAAGGGAATAGTTAATATTGATAAAATCCCTGTTTCAGGTTTTCCCATTTTCTCTATGTTTTATTCAATTCTATAAAAAAGTTGGCTTTTTAAAAGCTTGTCTAAATAGTTCCCTTTCGGAATTGAGTTCATCTTTGCACTAGAATACACAAGTTTTTTGAGGAAAGGTCATTACACTATCCTTAAGAGTAGACCACATCTCAACTCGTTTATTAATTACATCTTTCCAAAAATTAATTACTTTACTCTGTATTAAAAACAGTAGAATAAGCAATAGACCACATACTCAACGATACACTTTACAAACACACACACACACACATCTACTATAAACATTATCTAAGAAGTCACCTTGACATTTTATTCTCTATGGCAACGAATTAGCTATTTCCTTTTAATTGTCTTTACTTTTCTTTTTGTGTATATTTGTTCATTTTCTTTTGTAAGATTTAATTGGCGCTAAACTTCAATTATTTAACAAATTGAGGATAATAGAAAACATTATTACGAAGAAATAAGAAATCATTTAAATTTATATATGAAAAAGTGTGTGGGTGTTGATATTGTTATATTAGAATATTTTAAAGACATAAAAATACATAATGGTTACATTGAATGGAATTAATTTGAATGATATAAAGTAAACATAAATATAGACGTATTTATGTTTTACAGAAATAAACGCAAACAACGTTTTCTATAGACACATATATATGTACATATGTATGTAACCTAGTATATGTTTTTGGTATGTATGGAAACACATACATACATAGAACAGAAATGAAAATTAGATATATGTATGCACAAAGGAAAAACACATTGCAGCTATGGTTAGAAGAAAAAAAAAAGAGAGAAGTAATCAAAAGGCAAGAACAATTAAAGGGTTTCATCCAAAGTGCTGACTGAGTTTTTCTTCGAAAACCAGCCGCTACTCCTGACAAAGGACTAAATATTACCTAAATCCATGGTAGCTACATATATCCGAGAGACAACTTAATCTGGTGATACCAATGTGCTCTAGGACAGAAACAGAGGAGATGGGCGATTATTTTCTATTATTCTACATCGTGACAGTTCCTTCAAAAACAGTTGCTTGGTATTCTAGCCCTCCTAGCATGGTTGTGAAATTTGCAGTGACTGTTTTACTGTCCTCTATTGAACTTAACAATATGGGTCATGTAGTTCTGGCTGTAGCGCATCTCTTACGAGCCAGTTTGCCAATGAACGTGTCAACGTTAATCCTACAAGCTGAGGAAGGGATAGCACAGAAGTAATCAATTGCATCGTCATCAAGCTTTGTGTCTATCCCATAATGGAAATTAGCCATCTAATTGACAACAACACCAAAATAAGGGTGATGCTCGAATGACTTTTTATACAGTTCAAAGAAGCCCAATATTTCCAAACAAGTTGTGATGTCGAAAAGATATAGGTTGGGTATATATTGACGGCTTGACTGTTGGTAAAGGCTCTGATATTCCTGTTGCTGTTTAGTTACGCAATCCGATTGTCTCAGTTTCTATCTCGGCTTTGTAAGGCAGTATAAATGACTTTCGAACGACTTTACTTTCCATGTAGACGCTATCGGCAATTCCAGACAAATATACCTATAAGAGGCAGACAAGATAGATACAGTACAGAACAGGCTTGAAAAGTGTACCCTTTTCTATAATAGTGGACGCTCGGTATACGTTAATAGGCTTTTCAGTAGTAGAA
>NDXZ01087278.1:3178-14187 GCA_003055125.1 Paykullia maculata | reverse complement strand
GTGACCATACTCAACCATGCTTTTTCTCTGGGTGTATGCATGACTAAAACAAAATGAATGCAGAAATTCGAGATTTTCGAGAATTTCGAATTTAGCGCTAACTCTCAAAACTATAGTAAATAAGTTACTATATACATATGTTACAATAATAATTTGGTAATGAAAAATATTTAAGATTTAAAAACTGCTTCCTTGGATAAAAAAGGGGCAGAGTTTTGATAATGTCTTAGTCATGTTTTTGCTGCTTTTAAGCAGGGTATCTGACTTCAACCAACACATTTAAAGAGACATATCGAAAAATCGATTTTGCTTGAAACTGGAGTCCAGAGTGTTTATTTTGTGTGACCACAAATAGTTCAAATCATTTGGGGACATATTCAGAATAATTTCGATATAAAAATAGCCTCTTAATGTCACACAAAAGTTCATAATTAACTTATAAATGTAAATGTATTTTCAAGGTCATATCCGAAATATATTCAATCGGTCCATAAATTGCACATGAACAGAGTAAAAATGAAAAAAAAGAAAACAATAATTTAATTAAGAGTTTAGATTTTTTAAGCCCTTCAATAATTTTTTGAGATACCGGAGGTGTATAATTGCAAGTCGTAGTTGTTATGGAAAGCTTCTAGTTAAAATCTGTAACCCTGATACAAGACCACTTTATATTACTTATGTTTTTTTTTAATCTTTCAATTTTAAAAGGTGTTAATGTTACTTTATTTTTTGTTCATAATTAAATTTTTTTCCTTCTTTTTTTAAACAATTTTTTTTTGTGAAATTTATATATTTTCATATCAAATTTGAATTCTAATTTAAATAAATCATAAAAATCTTTTTTAAGTGTTTTTTCGTTGGTGTATATTGATTTTTTTTGAGCATTTTTGGTGGATGCTTTTCAGATATTGGAAATTTGTTTTTTATTTCATTTTATCATAAAATTAATTTGTAAATTGAAAAATTTATATGTATAAAGTTTTTGTGAGAAATATTGTATATGTGTGTTCTGTTCCAAACGAGGCAACTACGTACATACATATAAAATTATAAATCAAATATGTTTTTTCGTTTGAGGGTCATCGATTTAAAGTAGAAACAAATTTTTTGTTATATAAAAAGTAAATAAATCTGTTTATTTATTGAAAAATTGTTGTTGTCATTTTTTAATTTTTATAAACACGATATAGGTAAATCGTAACAATACCTATCAGGGTTAAAACTGAAAGAAACCCTCATATAGGCCAAACTGAAAAGTTGCCAAAGTTCGCTGCCAAGTGATGCATCGATTATCCAGTCTTATCCGAAACAGACGTTGTGTAATATTTTTTTAATTTTTATTTTAAATATATTCTTAAAAATTTCATCACAATTTTTATTTTTAATTTTGAAACATTTTTAAAAAGAAATTAAAAAAATATTAGTTCAAAATTTATGTTTCCTCAGACCTGGTTTTACGACTGACATAAGAATGTTTCTTTTTTAAATTAAATGTCTATGGGTGAGGTTTTATGGCAACAGCCATAAAACACAAATAAATACAATAATTTTTTCTTTTCTTACAAAAGCAAATTATCATAAAGAATAAATATTTTCACCTGTTTAGTTTGACAAACATAAATTGACATGAAAATTAAAGTCCACTTTGCACACATAAAGTCCACCCACGTACAAATATTTATTCCAAAATACGAGCGTTTTTTATTTTTTTTTAATATCTAATATTGGCCCCTAAGGCAAAGAAAGAGAGGGATAGAGGTGAAGGAAAAATAATTACAATTTGCTTTTGTCTATAATTAAACACCTTTATGATATTATAAAATCATTTTATTAAATCATAAATTAAAAGAAACAAACAGAAAATTTATCAAAGGAAATTTGCTTAAGCAATAAAACAGAATCGTAAATAAAATTCAAAACACGCAAATTGGTCACATCGACAACAATTTACTACAAGATATATGAACTTTATTAAATAATAATAAAAAAACAAAAACAAATAAATATTTAGTTTAAAAAACTGCTTTGAACATAATATTGAATTAAAAGAAAAATAAACAATTTTTTAAATTATACAAAAAAAAAGCAAAAAGATTCTCACAGGTATTTTAGACCCCATGAAATATTTGAAAAAAGAAAAAACAGAAATAATATTTCACTGTCAGTTTATTTAAAGAGGATTTTTTTTTTCTACATTAAGTTGTCATTAAAATATTAAAAAAAAGAAACTTTTAAATGGCATTCTTTATCAACAGGTGCAAATTAGCAGAAACTAATATAATAAGACATTTAAAATGTTTAAGTTTTTTTGTTAAAACCTTGACGTATTAAAAAAAATTATTTTTCAATATTTTGTAATAACAATTTAAAATGCTATGTTCGGTTGTGTAGAATTTAAAATACCCTCTACCAATGATATAGTGATTACAAATGGTAGTCGCTTGGACATCCAAACAACTTTCATACCAATTTGATATTCTCCAGCGGTCTTTGGATGGAGTTTTTTATTTCTTACTAAATATATGTATGTACAATAAAACAAAAATCCATATCTCTAATATTGAAGTCAGCTGATTTTCAATTTAATATTAAATTATGTGTTTGTTTTCACTTTTGTGTTATTGAACGTTACTGAATTGTGTTCGCTTAGATAAAATAATAGGTCAATTGAATTTTTTGCTATTTAAGTCCTGTACGAAAAAACACATACATACACAATCAAAAATGTAAAAAATTAAATCAAAGTGGCAAAATCATAAAAAGAAAAGAAATGTATATAAAATAAAAATTTGAATTATTACGGTGCGGAATGATGCCTTCAAATGCAGGTCATTTGGCAAATTCATTGTATAAAAATTTCACACATTTTGAGTTTGATTGTAGAATTAGACTCAATAAACGGCGCAGTCATCTGAACTTAAACTGTTTTCTCCCACTTAAGCACTGAGGCGGTTCTCTTATGGTATGGGAATATATAACCCCTAGATGTTGTGGGTTAACTTGTACTGACCGAAGGTATAATGCGAAAGGAAGACTATTTTCGCATTTTGCAAGATAACTTGCCTTTAGCCCTGGCCAAAATGCCAGATAGATCAAATAATGTAATGACCCGAAGCATTCGACAAAAACTGTCAAGGAATGGCTTAGTTCTCATGTGCTTGTAGTCCTGGAGTGGCCATCGCAGAGTTTAGATCTAAGTCCGATTAAAAAAACTGTTTTTATTTGTGCTTATTTAAAGCGCCGGCTGGCAAAGTAAGGTATTAATGAGCTGTGAGAGAGGGTTCAGGCTGAATGACACAAATTTCGTGTAGATTTTGTGGCTAAACTGTATCAATTTATGTCAAAAAGGACAGATCATTTGAAAAAAGTAAAAGGATACTGGGTTAATTATTCAATTTTAATGAGCAAAACCTTAGAGCAAAAGTGTGCCAATGTGGTCTAAATATGAAATAGTTTTATTTTTTATAAACTTAAGTTATGAATAAATGTTTTTGTTATTGTTTTATATTGTCTATAGATGCACATTTTTAATTTAGCAAAAAATTTAGAAATAAATTTAATAACATCTATCGTATGTATAAAATAATTGAGTTACGTACTTTGGCTCGATTTTGCACCACAGTGCAACACGACAGCTTTTGCAAATAAAAACAATTTGCAAATAAATATTTAACTATTTATGAGACAATTTATCTGCAGAAAATTTAATGCCGGAATAGTAACTCAGCAAAAACTGGGTAATGGCTTGCTCTTACTCAATAACATACTTTTCAATGAGTATAATATATCGTCTGCATTACCAAGAAGTAGTTTTCTAATAACAACATTATATTGTGAAACGTAATAATTTATTCATGAGATACTTAAGAAGAAATAAATGCTGCATACACTTTGGCAGAAAAAAATATTAGGAGCCACTTAAATTAAATAATATGATTCTCATTTGGGTTAACATTTTTTAAGTATAAGTTATAATATTTTCGACGGATATTTATGAATTTTATGATGGTTTTCAAGCTGACTCAAAAGGTTTTTCTGTAAAACGTAACGTACAGAAGTATTAAACCTAGGTTTTGTTCTTAGGAAGCCGAATACAATACATTATTAATAATGAGTTCTTTTAGCCCATACAATCAATTGAATATTTTACTTATTAAAAGCAAATAGTTATATAATATTTTAAAAGTATTGACTCATATAATTTTTGATTTATAATCTAAAGGGCTTCTTTGTTTGTTGATAGTAAGTAGTTACTTAATGACATTAAAGAAATGACTTTACAAAATCCCTATTTGTAAGCGAGGGTGGTAATGACTTTTTTAAGTCCCTATTTGTAAGGAAGCGGGGTAAGTACTCGCCTCCAATGACATCGCCGTGTTATAGTAATGAGTTAAAATGCCAAAAGGTAATTAGTGCAACTACTGTATTTTAATCATTTTAGCTTATTACAAAGCAATGCAAAGCAAAACATTTAACTCTAAACGATCTGTCATGTTGTATCGTTGGCCAAAACTATTAACTGAGAAAAGCTAATCTTTGAATATTTCGATATTCACAAATTTTGAATTCCGAGCTTTTATATATTTCACCCTTTTAACATTTAATTTAAAGCAATTTAGCATTTATTTAAAGTTTATATTGTCGTTATAAAAAAAACAAAAATATTTATAAAAGAATTTTAATTAAAGTTTTTATGTATTTTTGGAAATCATTCATAATTTTACTTTTAAAGAGGCCTATAAAAAGTTACCACTAATGAAAAAATGTAGTCGAATCATTAAACTTTTATAGGTTTGGGAGAAATCATTTAAATGACGAACGTTAACGATCTGCTAATGGCAAAACCATGCATGTTTCGTCTAAAAATAATAAGTTCTTTATTAGTGGAATCTTATTTGTATTTTATACTTTTTTTTTTTTTGTTTTGCTGGCTTAATAATCAAAATACATCAAGGATATCTAATAACACTTTGGCATTAATATTTTAAATAAACATTTGAAAAAATTTTTTTTCTCATTAATAGAGAATTTAGTGAAAATTGTGGAAACAAAGAGAGTTTATTGGATGTTCTCCAGCGTAAACTTGCAAACATTTTTTTAGCAAATATTTATTAGCTACATAGGTAGGCAGGTCGATAGCAGTTGCCTGGGAAGGTCTAATGTCCCGTAGAACATAAACTTAAGTTTGCAGTCGGCTTGTTGGGCGATTCTGAAAATATTTGTTAAAAAAAACTAAAAAATGTTTATCTGTAAATTGTAATGTAATGTAAGCTTCGTTATTGCTTAAGATTTTTGCTTACAATTTTGCTGTTACTGAGCAAGTTTAGCTACAGTTGCTGATAAACTTGTTAAGTGAATTTCATTAAAAATCAAAAAATGGTTTCAATTGCCAAAACTTATACCACCAAAATTATACTATAAAATACTTGGAATTTTTAATACTGAAAAAAAAACAATTTCTTTCTTATTCAAACATTTTAAGGTTTTAGTTAAAATAAAAAATTAATTATTTTTTATAAAGTGACAATTAGTAGAATTAATAAATTATTTAAAATAATATCAATGTTTTAATTAAATTAATCAATAATGTAGATAATAAAACAAAACGGAATATTAATTATATTGATAATTGGTTTAAACAAAACAATAATTAAATTATTGTGCCAAAAGAATTACATTATTATTAATTAAATATATTAATCGGGGCAATTAAAATTATATGTAGTATGAAAGTGTTTTGTAAAATCATTTCAAATTTGCTCTTTTTATTTTAATAAATAAATTTCTTTTTAAAGCGATTAAATTGATTTGGGTTAGCAAATGCTTTGTTCAATCATAAATATACTGGAAAAATTTTATTTAATTACTTAAAGTAATTGAATAATTTCGACCAACATAAATAATCAAGCTGCATTAAAATAAGGTAAATTAACGTTTAAAAATTCATTTTGAATCACTTGAATGGTTTGTTGTTTTTCTCAGGTGTTTTATTTACATTTTGTTTCAAAACTTTTTTGTACTTGACCGAAATAACAGTGAACATTTTTAAATAATTTTACTTAATTCAGCTAAATAGTTTCTATGAAAGAGTGCCTATCTAAGACAAAGAGACAGACAGAGATTTATGTAGATCAATTGACTTAGAATGTCACGAGGATTAAGAGAATGCTTTGTTGTGCCTTTGATTAATACTTCATGTTGTCACAATTGGAATGACATACATATTTACATACATATACACCTTCTTTCACCACTCGTGGTGGAGGTTATAACTAAAAGAAGAAGAAGAAGAGCATGTAAAATTATAAAGAGAAACGTGTAGAAAACAAATTCAAAATATTCAATATAAATCACAACAAGGGACTGTTTTTTTTTTGTTAAAACATATAATTTAATATTAACAATTTTCTATTCTATAAAAATACACTTTTTTTATTGTCGCCATAAAAAAATGACGCAAAGAGAAAACATAAAATAAAAAATGCTCCAAATATAATACGATAACAAAAATAATAAACAATCTGTTGTTTTGTTGGGAAAGAAGACTTTGTTGTGACGATGTTTTGAGGTTTTGGACGTAAGAAAGATAATCAAATTGTATTCGATGGCATGTTTACAGGTGATGGAAAAAAAGCATTGACACAAATAATTATTCCATTTCACACACATACTCCTGCTATTAATACATACATATATTTTTTTAAATTTGTTAGGTTTTGTTATACTTAATAGAATTTTTTTTTGCAAAACGTGCCCGAATCGAGCATATAACAATTTGTTTAACAAATATAAATTGGAATATAAATGTTTAAAATTAATAAATTTGCCATTAAAATTAAAAAGAATTTGAAATAAGTTTGTAAAATAACTATTAATTAAAAGCAATTCATTATTTAACAGGTAGAATTAATAGCCAATAAGAAGAAAATAAACTAAAATTCTGAAAGTATTTGACTTAAATTTGGTTACATTTCGTTTCAAGGACTGTAACTTACAAATAAATAAAAAAAGAAAAAATTAGGCCGGTAGATTTTTGTAAAGAAAAAATTAAGATATTTTTTTATATTATAAATACATTTAATTCTGTTTTTACATGGTAGATTGGTTCCAGAAAAAACGGTGTAAAATAAAACGTGTAAAAAAGATCATATGCAAAAATAGGTGATTGGTTCCTTATCTCCAAGATCTATTAAAATAAGTGAAAAACAGGGATTTTTTAAGAACAAGTTTTATTTTATTAAATCACATATATTATGTGTATTTACACAAGCAGAGTTATAAACCTTAAAAAGTCATACTTATTTCGTCGAATTGACGACGGTGATTTTAAAAAAAATAGTAAAAATGTTAAAGGATCAGCTTTTTCATTTCTTAGTTTTCTATATAATTGAAATAAAACAAAAAAATATAATTTTTTCATATTAAATAATAAAAAATTCAACTTTTAAAATACTGCTTCAATTGACTTGTTTTACATAACAGAACATACAAATAATACAAATTAAAATCCCAAAAAAATTAAAATTCATTAAATGTGTTTTCATCTTAAAATTAAGATATAAAATAATGTAGGTACAGGTTTTCATGAATATTCAACATCAATTTATTTAAGAGGCGCAAAGATCTTATCACGTTTTGACGACGTATTTATAAAAATAAAAATCAAAGTCACCTGACGCAAAAAAAGCTTAGCGTAGCGCACATACCTAAAGCAATAGCAGTGACTACTGCTGTACCAAAAATGAGCATAAAATAATTAAAAATACAAAATGCTAACAAGCGTCGTCGGTTCGACGATTATCCAGGGTTAAAGAAAAAAAAGATATGCACTCTAAGCTTAAAAGTTATGTCAATTAAATGTATGACAAGTTCAGGAATTGAAAACAATTACATATGTTATTATGTACATCTATGTTGTTAACAAAAAGAATAGGATATTCAATTTTTAAGGTAAAAATAATAAAAAAACAATTAAGAGCGCTATATTCGTCTGTGCCAAATCTTATATACCCTTTACTACGAGTATTTATGTATGTATGTTTGTGTGTATATATATATACTTATGTATCTACGGATGTATTTAAATGTCCGAAAACTATTTAAAGGCTTAAAAAACTTGATTTTTTTAATGAGATTAATTTTAGTCTATATAGGTTTTTCACCCATATCTTTGTGGATTCTGGACCAATTAGTAAATTTTTTTTCCAAATTTCCCAAAAAGTCATGTCTTACACACAAATATAATAATTTTTGTGTAAAAAAAATTTTTTTTTTGCTTACATCTCGTTAAATTTTTTTGTTTATATCTCGGAAATTTTTTTTTCTTTTGAAATTCCCCAAAAGACATGTCTTACACAAAAATATAATAATTATTGAGTAAAACAAAAAAATTGGTAAGTTGTCTTTTGTGGTTTATATCTCGGTCAATTATTGAACGATTTTACTAGATTTCAATAGCACACATTTCAGGAGAATTTCTGATTGTTTGATTCGTACGACATCGGGGGGCTGAGGAAACTTGATTTCAACAGACAGACAGACAGGCGGACATGGCTAAATCGACTAATCTATAAGAATTTCGAATATATATACTTTTTGGGGTCGCAAATGAATATTGTAGAAATTACAAACGAAATGGTAAACTTATATATATACCCTTAGTTATCACCATAGGGGAAGGGTATAATTAAAATGATAATCATAAATACAGAAACATAAGTTTAATTTCTGTCATCATCAGTTACTTGCATTCGCTTGATTCAAGTGCGTATAAAATCACTATCATCGCTGGATTAATTGCTCTGACCTATAAATTTGCTGTATCCACAAAAACGTAATTCCCCTAAATTTTGGATATAAACATTCTTCGCAAAAATTAAATTTGACATAAAAAATTTAAATCCAAAAAATTATGAATCGTGTTAAATGGAATAAATAAAGTCGTGCAAAAAATTTAAAAATTTTTTATTTTCAAACCGTGTTAAATCAAAACCGTGTCAAAGACAGAATCAGGTGTATATTCGAAATATTTGTAAATTTTTTGAAATAAGATACATTTTTTCTTAGATAAATTTATACATATCTATATATTTGTTTTGGCTAAAATATTGTTTTATATATTTTCTGATTTGAAAAGTATTTAAATATTTTTTTATATGAAATTTTCTTAGTTTTTATAGTCAAGGGTTAGACTTTTAGTAAAAAAACCAGCCCGGGGCGAAGTTTTAAAATTTTTTAAATATTAGTAACAATTTGAAAAGCCTTAGGGCCATTATTATGACCTGCCTATAAAGTGCGTGATAACTAAATGTACCTTTAGCTAAACTGAACAATAAAAAAGCCTTTAACTTTATTCCTTATCACAACTTTAATTTAAAATGTTTAATTTTTGAATTATCACAGACCACAACTTTTAACATACTAAGTGCTGCCCCTTAAATAGTTGAAAAAGAAAAAGTGGCAACTTTATCTAGTAATGATAACCTAAATTAAGCAAATCTTACGTTTAAAATTTGAGGTTGGATAATCTTAATTTCAGCATAAAGGTGATTTTTAGCTTAAATTATAATTTTAATAACCAAAAATGATTTATCTGACCGATAACATCATCACTTTTTATAAAATTTGGCTTTAATTTTTCTACTCATTTGCTAGTGACTAAAATGTTTAGTTGTGGGTGAAATTATGGATTAAAATTAGTGAAATGATTAAAAATATGTTTTTTGTTTCAATTTATTACTTGAATAATTTTGTTTTATTTGCATACAATTTTGCTAAGAACTTGTCTTCTTAACTATTAACATAATTACTTCTGATAGATGCTGCTGGTAAAGCCTCACAAGTTTTGTTTATAAAAATTTTTTATTTTTATCTTACTTTAAAAAAAAATTCTTATGTTCAATGAAAAAAAAACGTCAAGAGCCATTGATTTTTTGTTTAACGAAAAAACTAAAGCTCCTCCCATTTGGTTTGTTTTAACATTTTGCAGTTGACAAAAAAAAAAAAAGAGAAACCAATTAAAAAACTATTTAAATAATATATTAAATTAAAAAAGAAAAACTAAAAAACAAATAAATAAATTCAAAAATGAAATGCATCATTTAAAATCAATTTATTTATTTATATATTTTTTTAATATGATTTTTGAAAACTTTTTTTTCATTTCTCAATATTTCTCAATTTTTTTGTTTTTACAACTAATAACGAGAAATTTATGTTGAGGTAATTTTTTTGTTACAATATTTTGTATTTTGTTAATATTAATTTGTTGTTGGTGTTATTGTATTTTTTTGATTTATGACAAAAGGGGATTGTTTTTTGTTGCTTTATGGAAAAATCAAATTTCGTAAGACACCCGCTACAAAGAAGAACATTTATTTTGCATTTAGCACGAACCAATTAATATCTGTGTGTTTATTTCAAATCTTTGTGTGTTTTATTATTTTTTTTTTGGTTTTATTTTCGTATTTGAATCTGAATCTGTTTCGATCAATTTTACAAACAGCTGCCCATTGACATTAAAAACCTTAGGAAACGATTGTACGGACAACAAAAAATTACACTCGAAAAATGTTTTTTGAAAAAAAAAACAAAAACAACAAATACAACACAACTAAATAGGAAAAATTAGCAGTTCAGTTAGAAGATACAAACAGAAATACAATAACAAAATTAGAAAAAAATATATAAAAAACCTGTAAAACAAATTAGTGAATTAAGTTTTTGTTGTTATTTTTTTTTTTGTAGAGAAGAGGGGGCGTTTTTTTTCAAATATATTTTATTGTTCAAACGTAATGCTCGAGCTATTTCGTAGTGGTTTTGATCGATTACATATGAGGTGATCTGTTTTTCACTAAATTTTTTTTACTGTTGTTGTTGTTGTTATTGTCTCATTTCATATTGTTGTTTGTTTTTATTAAGGGTACCTCAGCCTTAAAACTAAATACTAAATGTCTACTAAATGTGGTGTTTGGTTGTTGTTATACATACACCTACTAAAACGCCCATAA
>NDXZ01087234.1:0-16076 GCA_003055125.1 Paykullia maculata | reverse complement strand
AAGAAAAAAATATTCTATATGAATATGAAAAAGGTAGCAAATTTATTATAATTTTTAAATGTTTTTTACGAACTTTAATCTGTGTTAAGATAATTATTTTTGGTTTTATTCTGGCTCAAGTTCATTTTAAATTTCTTAAGCCTATAGTACACGAAATGTAAAAAGCAACATGCGCATGTGTCTCTGACGTCACGAAAATGTTGAGCATATCAGTAACATTTTTAAAGTGAGTTGTAGAGGTAACATGCGGTAAAATTTTGATTGTCCACGAAATATAACTGCGTGTGTTTAAAGCTAGAAAGTAAAAGTACAAGACATGAAGAAAATATCGCTTCATGATGACGACAAAATTAAGTCAGAGTCATATGCGCATGTTGCTTTTTACATTTCGTGTACTATAGGCTTTAGAAATTTAATTTTTTATTGTGATGAATGAATAACAATTTTTTAAAAAGTAAGTTTTTGCCGTATTTTATTTATATTATATTGAAAATTAAATTTTTGAATACAACTTTGAAAATTTTACATTCAAACAGTAAAATGTAATGCCTTTAACGTTAATATTTCATATAATAAAAGAACAAAGTTCTTAGTTTAAAAACATTTAAGATGAATTATATATTTGTAAAAATTACTAATAAATCCTTATTAACGAAATAATAATTCAAGTGTTTATGTTTATATAATTTTACAGAAAATATTTTATACAATTTTTTTACGAATTCTCTAACTTGCGAAAAATTTTCTTTCACATAATTTAAATATTTTCCATAAAAGAAACAAGAGTTTTGAAAGTGTTTTAAATATAAATTAATGGTGCAATTACATATGCAGGTGGCCTAACTAGATCAGCAAATACTTTCCTGATGCTGATGTCAAAACTGCATACATATTCTCCCTTTTTACTCGTTATTTAAAATTATCAATTTTTTAACAATAAAGTCACACAAAGTGCAATTACCTAATGCCATCATATAAATATCGTTTTTTAGAATTTTTTTTTTTAATAAATGTTTTTATTTCGTTTTTTATTAAAAAAATATCAACTGATCAAAAATCTCAAAAGTAGTCTTGATAAATTTTCTATTTATTATATGAAATTCTTTAATAATTTTCAAAAGTCTTCCTATGTTTAGAGACAAATTGCGATACATTCTTATTTCAGAGAAAAGGATTTGATATATAATCTTCTATCATTAAAGCACTTAAGAAAAAAGTTTTTTGATTAGTAAAATTAATTTAAAAAAACATATCCATTTAAAACTTTTTCAGAAAAAGTTAATAATCATCCCTGTTCTGTATTCCGAGTGAATATATTCCATGTAAAATTGTAAAATTATTCGTAATAAAAAAAATCGAAAATTTTGTGTTCTACATTCCACATATTTTTTTTTTTTTATTTTTTTAAAGTTTCGAAAATGCAAAACACACATACATACATATGTTTATTGCCAATATACAAAAATACATATGTAAATACATACAACTAAAAAAATAATAAATAAATGCTTTTAATGCTTTTTAAGGGATTTCTCCAATCCAATGACAATGTAAAAATTATATTTCGTTTAAAATTCTGTAAACAATCTTAATTGCCTTTAAGGTTTATAGGCAATTTTGAGTAATTCCGAAATTTTGTGTAAAAATTTATGGTCATACATATTTATTTTTCCTTTGTTTTGGTAGTTATTATTTTAAGAATTATGTAAATAAAATAAAAAATAAAAGAAAACATTCCAATTTTTAATTTATAATTGTTATTTTAAAACTTTTATAAGATTTTAATTGAAAAAAGTGTGATTCCTTTTGATTCCACGAACATTTTTCTACACGAAATAAAAAGAAAAATTTTATTCGGAAATGGAATACAGAACAACTAAAATATTCGGAATTTTACTTAAGAATAAAATGTTTCGTTTTCGGAATACAGAACAGGGACGAATAATTTTTTTCTTTAAATGATTTTTTTTTTATGTCAGGAAACAGTTTCTATAAATGTTCTCTCTATTAGACAAAGTTGTGCGAAGTTCTTTTTTACAAAGTATCCACGACAAAGTGTAGACAAACATATTTGTAGAAAATTTTCTAATAAAGGTAACTTTAGCTAAAGTGAACAATAAAATTACATTTAAATTTTTTATTATCAAAATACCATTTAAAATAAATTTTACAATTTTCAAATTATGTCAACATGGACTGGTTATTATTTATCTATCAGATACCATTCTAACTTTTACTATCGGTTAATTGTGAAAACCGCCCTTAAACTGTTTTTTTATTGTAAAAAATGGCCAAAAATGTTATGGGAAAAAATATAAAAATAAAATAAAAATCTTCGATAAATACTTAATAAATTTTTTTTTATCGACTTTTGTTTATATAAAACTTTTTAATATTGTAAAATATCTTTCAGGAAATTTTCCAATTCTATTTTTTTCACTAAATTTTCGAAACAAAATTTATTTATACAAAGAAAAAGTTAAAAATTTTATACTTATTTCTTCAGCTTCTTTTTAATTGTCCCCAAATTGTATTATTTTATTGCAATAAATTTGTTTTTTAAATATATAAATTTTTATTTTGTTTTTCTTGTTATTTGATTTTAATAATAATATACAAAAAAAAATAATAAAATATATGAAGAATATAAGCATTTAAAAAATAATAATAAAAATAAAATGACATTAAAAAATTATTACATTTTTTATAATTTCAAAATGTTTTGTCAAAATACATAAAGTTTTATTATTTAATTTAAATATGCCTCTTTAGTTCTGCATTCAAAGTAAAATCAAACTGTTTAAAAAATTTAAACAATTTTGCCATAAAAATTTTAAACGTTTGATTTCACTTGAAATACAAAATAGGGAGGGATATTTTGAATATTTTTTTTTTGTAATTCATTTTTGTTTCATTTTTAAATATTTATGTATGTAAATAGTATTGTGAATGTTTAAATTTCTTTTAGAATTCTATATATTTGTATTCTTTTTATTTTAATTAAATATTTATAAATAATTGTTGTTTGCAAATATATATTCGGTTGGTTTTGTATTTTTTGTTTTTTTTTTTAATATATTTTTAACATTAAAAATTATAAATATAAACATTTAAAATAAAAAAAAACTTTTTATTTATTTAAAACAACATTTAAAAATGTTTTTTTTTTTTTTTTTAAATATAAAAAAAAATATTGTTTTATTTATCCATTTTTTTTTATTACTTTCAACATTTATAAGCTTAACTTTAATTATAATATGTAATAGAAAAATTCATTAAAAAAAATTTGTATAATTAATTAAATAAAAACATAAATTTGTCATACATCTGTATATCTAAATATATATTCATTTCATTCATTCAAATATATTTATTGTGGGCTGTGGTGTAGGGTATATAAAAACTTTTGTGTTTGTGTGTGTGTGGAGCAGGAAGTGGAGGGGTCGTGTGGTCGTATGTATACATATTTAATTTAATTAAATTTAAATATTTATTTTATTATTATTTAACTGTGCATTACTGTGCTCGTTTAGAATTATTTTTTTGTTTGTTTGTTTTACCAAAATCTTAAGAAAAAAATTTTTGTTAACAACATTTATTGGGTTTGTTGCTGAATTTCAATCTTTTCCACTGTCATGTCGGGATTCATAGCTGTTGCTTCCTGTTAATTAAAAAATTAAAATAAAATTATGAATTTTTCTGTTAGTTTTTGTTATTATTTATTTAAAGTTTCGTAATAGTCTTACCTGTATTGCCTCAGCCAAGGCTCTGTCATGATCAATTGGATCTCCATCAGATTGTATGGTAATCTTTTGTTCTACACGGGTTTCAACAATGCCATCTCGTTCGGTTTTGTACTGAAAATTAAAATTAAATCAAAATAAAAATATTTAATGTTGTTGAAGAAAATTCTGAAATAAAGTAAATATAATTGAAACATCTTTATACTCAAACGATGAAAAATCCCATCCCATTATCATCTTTCAAAATGTGTATAAAGAAAAAAAAGTTAACAACCTCGTGGTAAGTTCTAAACGACAACTAAATACTTCTGTAGTGTCCACACTGGTGGGCAGTCTGGCAACACCGTTATAACTGTTTTGTTTAAAAAATTTTATAATGTAAAGTTTTTAAATATTTTAGAGAATTAAGGCAATACGATACCTTCTGAATCCTTTAAATACATATTTCATATTCATGTACATATTTATATAGTTTTAGTTAATCACTTTTTTATATACAATTGTTGACAGGACATGACATTTATATTTATTATAAGTACAAACTACAAGACAAGAACACTCTAGAACAAAACTTTTTTCAAACGTCACAGTAAATATTTACAAAAAACAAAAATACAGTATCGTGCAGTTTAATAGCAGTGTGCAATCGTGGCTGATAAAATTTAGTTACATTATTTAATTTAGAAATCCAAATTATTTCGAAAAAAAACCCTATTATTTTGGGCACAGAGAATTCGACATTTCCAATTGTATGTATTGTTTATATAATTAGAAGCATTTCAACGAAGCAAATGCAAAGCTTAAGAAATTGTTTCCTGCATAGTATTTTGGTAGTTTTTTTGAAAAGGGTACTAAAAGAGAAAAGAAAGGTGGTGACCGCTGGAACTCTCTATCTGAAGCAGAATTCAGTAGAAAAATGTTTTTTTTTTCATTTATTACTTATTTTGGTGCAATTCTATATTGACCCCGTAATTTTTTACGAGTTGATAAGCGTAAGGGCTGTTTCCTTTTATTAAAGTCTTTACTGATTTTTTCAATATCCAATAAATTAAAAAACGAAAATTACTCATTGCTATTAAATTGCACAGTACTGTTATTTTACGTTATATACAAACAATCTGCAACAGAATCGTAATAAGTTATCACAAAATACAACAAACTTACATCAAAATTAAAAACTCCACAATTTCAGTTTAAAAACAAGCTGAAAATAATCTTGGAAAAAAATGCTTAAACAATTTTGAAATACTTACGGTTATGGTTTCGACTGTACGCGTTTTGCTGCTAACCGTTTGGGAGGAGACAATTTCACCTTCGGCCGTATAACCGGGGGAGTTTTCACCTAAAATAACGCGGGTTTGTTGTTCAATACGAGGGCCGGTGGTTGTTGCAGATGTAGAGGCAGATGTTTGATTTAGAGGAGATTCCTAAAGAAATGAATTTGTTATTTAAAATTTTTTTTTTATTAATAATTAAAATTTGGTTGTTTTTAATGTCAATTTTAGTAAATCTACTTGATTGTAAATGCTTTTTCTATCAAAAAACAAGGTGTAATTAGATTTTAAACGCTTTTTAATTGTTATAAAAACAAACCTTATATGAGGTGGTATTATAAATAGCAGTGGATCCATCATAGGGACCATCGATGGGTGTACCAGAATCTCCAGAACTTGTGGAGGAAATACTGTCACGTCTTTGGAACTATTTTTGTTTATGTTATTTAATTGCATTTCAACATTTCGCATTTCAAACGAACAATAGTTACAACAAAACAATAATTTTAACAAATACAACAACAACAACATAACATACAGGCAGAATATAAAAATAAATCAAAAAGAAAAAAACAAATTTTGTTAAATTCGTGCTGTTTATCTCATGCCTCACATTTGGATTAGATTTCAGTTCTCCTTAGACTAACCTGATCTCCACTGGTTACCGTGGCTGTGGTCTTAACCTCTTGTGTGACAACACGTTGCTCTTGTTTGTTAAGATTGTGGGTTCGTGTCGTAGCCACTGTTTTCTCTTCCAATTGTTCGGTTTTGGCTTTTTTACCCAAATCTTCATGTGTGGTGGCTGTACGTGTTGTTACTGCAGTGGCAGTAACATAAGCACCACTTGCTAAATCAACGGCCGGAGCATCAGCCTTGTTTTTTTAATTGAATGTGGGAAGGGGGGTTTTTCGTTTAACATATCAGTTAGGAAGGTATGTTAGTAAAGGAATATTTTTAAGGGGTAAGGAACAAACATTATTTAATAAATAAATAAATAAAAAAAAAACAAACAAACAAAATGTTATTGTGAATTATAAAATGAAAACAAAGAAATTATTAACAAAACAAATTTTTACGATAAATTTTAGCTGGAGCGTTAAAAATTTAGCCAAAAAGCAAAATAATTAAAACGTAGAAATGGAGCCTAAACAAACTTTACCAGAGGTATTTAAACGGGCGGAAGGACGAACATATTAAAAACAATAAAAAGAAAGTAATTTATAAGCAAAACTAAATAAGAAAAACTTGTTTAAAATAATTTTTTTTTTTAAATCTCTATAAAAATTAAATTAAGAAAAATTTCCTATAAACATATGTATCGGGTTTTCCAATAGGGATGATATGATTTTGAAGTGACGTTTCACCTAAATTGACAGTTTGGTGTGGTTTTTGGTCTGATGGTACCATCGGTGCGTACTTCTTTCGAAATGAAGCTGATAACAACGTTACTGTCAATGGAGAGCGGTATAGATCGATGATATGGTTATGGCCGAAATTGGAGGAAGTTGATCTTGACAACATTTGGTTCCAACAAGACGGGTTAACGTGCCACACAGCAAATGCAACAATTGAATTATTGGGAGAAAAGTTTGGAGATTTGATTATTTCAAGAAATTGTGATATTGAATGTCCTCAAAAATTTAGGATTTAACACCATTAGACTATTTCTTGTGGGGTTATTTGAAATAAACCAGACACTCTTCAAGCTTTACAAGTCAATATTGAACGTGCCATTCATGACATACGACTTGATTTAGTGGAAAAAGTACTCGAAAATTGGCTTCATCGAATTCGTTCCTGCAGAAAAAGTCGTGGAGACCGTTTGAATGACGTTTTATTTAGAACTTAATTGTATCGATTGTACTTCACATTAAATAAAAAACTTTTGAATTTTCTTAACAATAAGTGTTTTTTTTTTAAAGAAATCATATCACTCTTATTGGAAACCCCATTATAATAGTATTTCCCGAAAGCTTTTGTAAAATAACCCCTAGACTTATTATTAAAAAAGTATAAAACTTAACAGAATTAAAGCTCTAGATTTTATCCATGTATCTACCATTTTTTTAATAGCAGATACATTAAATTTAAATAAAATATATTAAAAAAAAAATAATAAAAAAATAACATTTTCATAACATGCTTTTTAAAAATAGTTGTAATAAAATTTTGAAAAAACCAACTGTGTACTTACTTTTTACCCCAAAAAAAGTGCTTCTTAAATTACATACTTTAATTTAACAGATTAGAAATCAAAAAAATAAATATCTTAAATTTAACAAGAGTATTAAAAAGGAAATGAACTTCAAAAAATCAAAACTAATGATCTAAAGCTAAACGGCACTACAACTGTCAACAACAAAAAAAACTATTAAGTCTTAAAATATTTAAAAAACAAGTTAACGAAAAACTTTAAATATAATTTATACAAACCTTGTGTTCCTGTGTTGAAAAGGTCACTTCACCGGTACCCAAATTGCGTACTTCTTCCTCTACGTTGTGTGTTACGCCATCATCATTCTTGGTCAATACTTGTTTGGTTGTTGTCTTCACTACTGTGGGTGTGCTCACATATTTGCCCAAATTTTGTGTTGTACTCTTCTTCGGACTACCAATAACCATTTCCTTTATATTTTCTGTTTCATATTCGTGTGTCATGTCATCGTCAGAACTTGCCTCGGAATCACGTCGTAGAGCATTTTTGCCCATGTGTTTAACGCCGTCGAAAAACTGTTGACGGGTTATAGGTACGGTTTCAGTAGTAGTGCTAACCTGGGCCTGTTTGCCAAAGTGTGATGGATCTATTTGGGCATAGTTTAAGATCAATTTACCGGTAACAGGATCCTTGATAGCGGTTGCTGGATCAATGTCTCCGGTATTGGGATCAATATCACCGTATTCGCTCTTAATGCGTCCAGTAACGGGATCAATTTCGCCAGTCAAGGTCATGGTATGTGTTACAGTAGTGCGGGCACCAGCAAACCGGGGATCATTGGGGTCCACCTGTACAATTTCACCGGTAATGGGATCAATCATATTATATACATAAACGGTTTTATTAAAGAATTTCAAAACACGACCCGTAACTGGATCAATTTCGCAGGTTTTGGGATCGATTTCTTCGGGACGGCCTCGTTCGTCGACCTTAGAGATAAGCAAGATTCTGACAATGATCAGTTTGCCTGTCTTAGGATCAACGCGTGCCAATTTCGTGTAAACTTCACCAGATTCGGGATCAACTTGTGTCGTAGCGTAGAGTGGTTCACCGGTGGCAGCATCTAGGTCGCCAGTTGCTGTATAGATTTTGCCAGAAGAAGGCTCAATCTTAGTGGTGTTTGGATCAAGCTTAGTTTGTTTCTTAACTTCGTTGGTCTTGGGATTAAGGTAACCATAGATGGTGATGACATAACCAGTCCTAGGATCAACTGAACTAGAAACATACTGTTGTTCCTTACTAGCAGGATCGACAGCACCGGTAGGCATCCAAATTTGATTGGATTTGGGATCGATAACAATCTCCTTGTCCTTGGCCGTGCTTACTTGGCTAATCGGTGTCTTTGTCTTGGGATCTACACGTTGTTGTACAATACGTAGTGAAATAATTCGGGCATAATCCTTATCGGGCTTATTGTTTTTGGGATTAATTTGATTTTTGAGCACAATTTGTCCAGTGGCGGGATCGATTTTAATGTCTCGCGTAACTGTTTTGCCAGATTTGGGGTCAGCAAAAGTAATAGTATGTTTCACTAAATCAATTTGGCCATATTTGGTATCAATTTTTCCAGCCCTGGGATCAAATTGACCTCCCGATGTTTCCACATGAACTGTCTTAGGATCGATAATATTCCTTTTAGAATCATATTTGCCAGCCAAAGAGGTAACCTCAACAATTGGATCAATCTGTTGACCAACTTCAATCAGGTGTCCTTGATTCGAGTCTACTTTGCCTGTCTTGGGGTCTGTGACACCCAAAATAGTTAGTTGTCCGGTAGCAGTATCAATGTTAACATTCTTAGAGACCACAATTTTACCAGTTTTGGGGTCAATAGCCTTAAGTTCACCAGTTCTGGTATTGATCTCTCCGTATTTGGTGTCCAGCAAGCCAGATTCCATATTCAAAACTCCTAACGATCGCTCAACATCGCCATTAACAGTGTCGACTTTACCGGTTGCTGGATCAATGCGACTTGTTATCACGGTCAATTCAACAACAGGGTCATCTTGAGGTGTAACGGCCATAACAAGACCCAAAGATTCATCTACACGTCCTGTTGATGGATCAGTGACACCAGTGATCAGCTGCAAATGACCAGTCTTGGGATCAACTTCACCTTGGTGGGTTTCATTTTTGCCAGTCTTGGTGTTGAGAGCCACCAAAGTACCCTTCTTAGGATCAACTAAACCATATTTAGTGTCAATAAGTCCCGTAGTAGGATCTAAAATGCCGGTGGAGTGTTCCACTTGACCGTTTTCAGTGTCAATTCTCTTGGTGGAGGGATCAAATCTAGAGGTGATAACCATTATCTTAACACGCTTCTTCTTGGGTTTTGCAGTAGTAGTGGCGGCACCAACACCTGAAGCAGCTGTTCTTGTAGGTGTGGGAGGAGGTATAGAAGATTTACCCACAGACTGAGGAGAGGCGCTTGTTGAGCGGCCTTCTTTAGTAGGTGTAGTTTTAGTAGGTGTAGTTTCAGTAGACGAAGCACCTTTTCCACTAATCAATTCTAATGCATCTTCATCTTGAGGAGTAACGCTAATGATTTGTCCCAGTGAGCCATCCGAACGTCCAGTCTTAGGATCGATTACACCGCTGACCAAATGTATATGGCCAGTCTTGGGATCCACATTGCCATTAACATTTTCGTGTTTACCAGTGTTGGGATTAAAAGCCACCAAAGTGCCCTTCTTAGGATCAATCAAACCATATTTGGTATCAACAAGGCCGGTGGCGGGATCTAAAATACCAGTAGTAATATCTATAGTACCATTATCGGCATCAATTTTCTTAGACTTTGGATCAATTTTGGAGGTGATTATGGTTATCTTAACGCGTTTTTTCTTGGGATCATCTTGCTTGCTTATAGCCATAACTTGACCCAGCGCATTATCAAAGCGGCCAGTCTTAGGATCAGTAGCGCCATTTAAAAACTTAATATTACCAGTAGCGGGATCTACTACACCGTGATGTGCTTCCTTCTTACCAGTTTGTGGATTTAGAGCCATTAAGGTACCATTTTTAGGATCAATTACACCATATTTAGTGTCAACAAGGCCAGTGGCAGGATCAAAAGTACCGGCAGACTCATCGACACTAGCTTTGCTACTATCGATATTCTTTGTTTTGGGGTCAACTTTGGCTGTAACAACAGTAAGTTTAACAGGTTCTTCTTGAGGCGATACCGCAATCATTTGTCCAAGTGAGTTATCAACGCGCCCCGTATTAGGATCAGTAACACCATTCAAGAAATGAATATGACCAGTTTTGGGATCAACATTACCATGATTAATTTCTTTTTTGCCACTCTTGGGATTTACAGTTACCAAAGTAGCCTTCTTTGTATCAAGTAGACCGTATTTGGTGTCAACTAGACCGGTAGCAGGATCCAAGGTACCTGTTATTTGATCTACTGAGCCATTTTCAATATTAACCCGCTTATGCTTAGGATCAATTTTTGAGGTTACAATTGTAATCTTAACAATTTTCTTTTTGGCTCCAGGTAAGTTCACATCAGAATCATCCAAGGGAGTAACAGAAATTATTTGTCCTAAACTATTATCGAAACGACCAGTACGAGGATCTGTGACACCGTTAACCAAATGAATATTGCCATTCACAGGATCAATATCTCCCTGATACAATTCCATTTTACCAGTTTTTGGATTAACAGCAACCAGAGTACCCTTGGTAGGATCAATTAAACCATATTTAGAGTCCACTAGACCAGTAGCAGGATCATAAACACCAGTCGTAAGATCCATGGAACCATTTTCAGTATCAATTCTCTTGGTATTGGGATCGAATTTAGAGGTGATAACTGAGATTTTTACCTTCTTCTTTTTGGGATCAATTAAGGGAGCAAAAGCAAATACTTGACCTAAAGATTTATCAATACGTCCTGTCTTAGGGTCGGTGACACCATTTAACAAATTGATGTTGCCAGTTTTTGCATCGAATTCACCTTGATACGTTTCCTGTTTGCCAGTTAGCGGATTAAGGGTAGAAACAGTTCCATTCTTAAAGTCAAGCAAGCCATATTTTGAATCAACAACTCCAGTTGTAGGGTCATGTGTACCAGTCGATTGATCCACAGAGCCATGGTGAACATCAATAGTATTTGTCCTGGGATCAATGCGTGATGTTATGACGGTAACTTTAACAGGTTCGCCGTGAGGGGCAACAGATATGATTTGACCCAAAGAGTTGTCCAAGCGTCCAGTTTTAGGATCGGCCACACCATGAACCAAGTGAATATCACCAGTTATAGGATCAATTTCACCTTGATAGGTTTCTTTTTTACCATTCTTTGGATTCAAAGCAGCCAACGTAGCCTTTTTGGGATCAATTAAACCATATTTCGAATCAATTAAACCAGTAGCAGGGTCCAAGCTTCCCGTAGAATGATCCACTTTTCCATGGGCAGTGTCAATTTTCTTATTTTTAGGATCAAACTTGGCAGTTGTGACTGTAATTTTAACATTAACTTTTTTGGGAGAGTCTTCGAGTGGAGTTATGGCCAAAATTTGACCCAAAGAGTTGTCAGGGCGACCAGTTTTGGGATCCACAACACCAGTCAACAAATGAATATTGCCAGTTTGAGCATCAACTTCTCCTTGATGGGTTTCTTTTTTACCCGTATTAGGATTTACAGCCACCAAAGTACCCTTTTTAGGATCAATTAAGCCATATTTGGAATCAATTAAACCAGTAGCAGGATCCAAAGTACCTGTGGAATGATCGACAAAACCTTTTTCGACCTCAATTCTCTTAGTTTGAGGATCAAATTTAGATGTCACGGCGGTAATCTTAACTACTTGGGGAGCAACTGCAATAATTTGACCCAAAGTATTATCGGCAAGGCCAGTTCTAGGATCAACAACACCATGAAGTAAATGTATATTGCCAGTTTGAGGATCAATATCGCCCTTTAGGGTCTCCTTTTTACCAGTGCTGGTATTTGTTGTGGTCAAAGTACCCTTTTTGGGATCTATTAAACCATATTTGGTATCAATATGACCACTAGCTGAATCCAAGGTTCCCGTGGAGTGTTCAACAAAACCATTTTCAGCGTCAATTTTCTTGGTTTTAGGATCAAACTTGCTAGTAATTACCATTATCTTAACTTGGTTTTTAGGCTTTACAAGTCCAGCATAAGCAGGCTCTTTGTTATACCGTTCCGAGTCCAAAAATGCAGATGTGGGATCCACTAGAGGTTTATAGCTTCCAGGAGCTCCAGAAGCATAGCCTTGTGTGGGACTCTTAGATGGTGAATACGATCTTTTTTGGGCGTCGCTTAAGGGTACGGCTGCAGCATCTACAGCACTACCCTGCAACTTAGCTTTGGTTGCAGGTGATAAATTGGCTTCTTTTAATAATTTCGCCTTAGTCTTAGGCGACAATTGACCCTTGTTCAGCTTATCACGGGTACGTGGAGATAATTGTCCAGACTTAAGCTTTTCAGCTTGTTTTTTCAAATCGTCTTCATTACCGGGAGCATAATTGAAAGCCAAACCGATTTTCTTTTGTTGCGAACCAGGCGACAATTGTTCTTGGCCATCTGGACTACGTTTATTGCCATCTGGATCCTGATCATAGCGGAAACCGCCAGGAATGTAAGATTTTCTCGTGGGACTAGTGTCACCATCAGCATCCGTATATTCGTAAGGTTTTGTATGGCCCGGCGAAGTAGAACCACGATTTTTATCAACATTATCTGCATTATTAGAACCAACTACTGCCAACTCTAGTTCACCAGGGCGACCAGATTTTTTCTTTTCCTTGCCATCCTTAGCAGGTGAACCACTCTTGCTCTTGCGACCCGAAGAGAATAAACCAACACCCTAATGGCCGTAAAAGGTTTTTTTGAGGTGTTTCAGGTTGATCAAATCACAAATCAAAATGAAATGATGAGAAAAATAAAATAAAAAAAAGAGAAGGGAAAACAAAATTAAATAAAAATACTCAAACACCTATAAAAAAATATTATAATACTTAGGAGAAAGTAAAATTTAAATAAAAGAAATAAAAACTTATATTTCTAAATTAAATACATATGTATGTATGTATGTAGATATGTACATGTGTAAATATTTTTTCCAGTTGCCATATTGACAACATTGTTTAGAAACCTTAGAGAATTTATCTTTAAAGATGTGTTTTTACAAAAAAGCTTTATTTAATACTTACACGTCTGCCAGGTTTTTCAGATTTTTGAGAATCATTCAAATCATCGTTTCCTTTAAAGAGAAATTCAAATGTAATTATTATGAACTTAATTTCTAATTATGGTGATTAAAATATTGATGCTCAACTTACCGTTCATAGCAGCAGCTGCTGCCTTATCCTTAGCAGCCTTTTCCTTGGCTTCTTTTTCTTGTTTCTCTTTTTCTTTCTTTTCTTTTTCTTTACGTTCCTTTTCCTCTTTTTCCTTTTGTTTTTTCTCCTTTAATTTAGCCTCCTCAGCAGCCTTAATTTAAAAATCGACAAGAACAGAAATAAATTATATATAAAGTTATAAAAACTACAAAACTTGTAAATTTGTATATCATTTGATAACATTAAGACATAAAGCTTTCAAGCATGCTTTCATACAAACTGAGAGAAATAAAACAAACAAGAAAGAGACAAAAACTAAAAGCTGGTTCTGTTTTGTTGAGGAAAAGTTAAAGCTGATTTTGAAAAACTAAGCAAAAACTATAAGAGTTTATGGTGGCTTTGAAAGAGTTTTTTTTTTTTGGAAAAAAGAGGTTTTATATTTGAAATGTATATGATTTTTTTTTAAATAACATGATACAACCAATCAGGTAGCCTTACAACGCCAGCTGATTTTTTTTTGCCATTTAATCTGTTAAACTCAATATATAAAAAAATAATTTTCTCTCTCTTCTTAGCATCTGAAATTTCAAACTTCATTAAAAAATATTTTAAAAAATCCTCTCTGAAATGACACTATCATATATATGGTATCACAAGACGTGAATTCGTCTTTTAAGTGGTGGTAAGATTACAACAAGTAAAACTTTGTTGTTATTCGTTGGCATAATTGTCAAAAACAGCGTGGGCTACAACATAAAAACGTAAATTTTTTTTGACAATTTGGCCTGGCAAAAAAAAAGTAGCTCACCTGTGAAGTTAACACCACCTGATGTAAATTCGCCATGTTGTATCATGTTAAATAAAAAAAGCTCTTTGTAGTTTTTAAGTGTTTTTTTTTTTATAAAATAAAAACAAAATAGTTTTCTATTTTTTAAAAATACTTGGATTTGTGTGTGTTTAAATATGTTTTTTGAGTGAAATGTAAATATATGTTTTACACAAAAAAAAAGTGTTTTTGGTTTCGCGCATTTTATTAATTGTAGGAAGATAATTGGTTGTAGTAAATTGCCAAAAAGGGTTAAATGGATTCACACAAATCCTATTTAGTTATAAGCGGTAATAAATATTGTAAATATATTTTAAATATGTATGTACAATTTAATAAATTAAAGCTTTGATTGACCAAATGCATATATGTAAATATAATCCAACGCTTGTATAAACATTTAAAGGTTTTAAGAGCATTATATTAAACATTTAGAAACTATTTAAAAGGGAGTTGTTATACATTTATAGATTAGATTAGTATTAATATGTAGATTGTAAAAAGAATAAAATTATATTAGTTTTTTTTTTGTTTATATAAAGTTATTTACATATTTTAAATAAAGGGCACAAAGCATATTTAAAGACATACAAATATTTATTATTATAATTGTTCCTTTGAGTTTAACATTAACGCAAATAAATATTCAAGATATCTTTACATTCATATAAAAAATAAAGCACATTTGTATTATTATGTTTCAAAAAAGATATAAACTAAAAAAAGAGTTAATTAAAAACATAAAATAAAGGAAGTTGTTTTTTGAGATTTAAAAACAACGACCAAAAATTTAACCAGCTTTAGTTGGGTAGCTTAACAAACGTAAAAAATGTTTGCTTACAAACTGTAATAAAGCAAAAGCAAGTGGCATCTCTGATCAGCTGATTCTAAATATTGTTGACAAACCATAAGAAATACTAAAATTAAAAAAAAAATACTTTGTAGTTTTAAGAAGAAGGGAGTCTATTACTTTGCCCTTAGATATATGTTGTGGATGTAAAGAGGAGGGACAATACAACGATTGTTAAATCGTGAAAAGCAATGAGATCTGCTGTATTTTGTAAGTCTCGGTTCACACTATGAAAGTTTTCTTGCTGTAACTATCTGTAATTATATTTTACGCTTTCATTTGTGTCTACACACTTCTTTAATGACTTTCACTCAAATATTATTAGTTTTTTTGCAAAAAATTAAAAAAAAATTTGTTTTCTTATATCTTGTTAACTGTCGGATTTTGGGACGATTTCTGATATTTTGATACCAGTAACGGGTCCGTAGGACGTCAGCGGGCTAAGAAAAGATTATGGGATTGCAAATAAATATTGTAGAAATTACAAACTTATATATACCCTTTCCACCTGTGATAAAACTACAGCCAACTTCAAGAGAATTTCCTAGTACCAAGAATGTACTTCATTCTTCTCTCCCCTCTTACCAATAAACTCAACTATAATTGTCCAGTGGCAGCTAAATTTTTTATAAAATTTAAATACTTATTAAAATATATCCTTTTTAAGTCCTAAAGCCGTAAATAAAAACTAATTTTCTTGTAAGTTATAAGCTTATGGGAGCTTGACGTTTCCTTATAATTATCTGGCTAAAAACTTCACTTTTAGCCGTAACCCACTATAAATTATTTTTTACCCCTAAAACTAAGTCTTGACGAGACAGAAATATGTTCGTACATGAACAAAACGTCG
>NDXZ01087200.1:0-10236 GCA_003055125.1 Paykullia maculata | reverse complement strand
AAAAACGCTTGCCGCCCTTGTTTAGGTTTGTCTGTAAGTAGTTACTTAATGACATTAAAGTAATCATTTCACAAAGTCCCTATTTGTAAGCGAGCGAGGTAAGTACTTGCCGCCAATGACATCACCGTGTTAAAGTGATGGGTTAAAATGCCAAAAGGTAAGTAGTGAAACAACTGTATTTTTTATCATTTTAACTCATTACAAAGCAATGCAAGTTTTTGCTGGGTAAATTATATATAAAATAAGAAATGAGTTTATTATAAACAGTCGCTATAATAAACAAAGACAAATTCTTAAAAATCAATATAATAAATACATATGCCCTGTAGAGTGGTTCGAAAAAAAATTGTGCCAGTCACGCCCTAGGATTAAAGACAATGTTAAAACAATTCCAAAAATATTTTTTTTATTTTTTTGCCACTCCTACAAATACCGCCCATTTAGTATTTTGTTCACTGTGTCGCCATTTTTAGTCCGATCATACCATTTTGCATACCGCTGTTCATGGCTCTGTAAGGGCTACACTTCTGTCTTTAATAGTTTTTTTTACTACCACGTCAAATTCTAGTTGTGAAATATACTAAATATTTTTAAACGAAAATAAAGCCGTGTTATTTTGATGAAACTTTTGCGTTGAAGTGATTTATTTTTATTCATAAACAAAAAAGTTATAGGAGTTAAAAAAAAAATAAAGTGTTTTGAGATATGGTAACACTTTCGCCCTGCCCTGTTAGCGGTATAAAGATTTTTTTTTTATAAATCCGAAATATCTTTCTAAGAAGCGATGTAACCCTAATAAATTTTTTTAAGCTTTCTCCCTCTTTCTTTAGGTAATTTAAAGTATTTTAAACTTTAACTTTTATTGTTCAAATCATTATCCAATATTTTTTTAGAAAATGTAAAATTATCCATTTTAAAAATGTATGAAATTTGCCCTAAATTGATAAAGTTTATTAAATTACTTACGTTCGTCGTCATCTTCTTGTGCACCACCATCGCTAAGACTTCGTGTACGTGATGTTTTACCCATTTCGTTGAGTAAACCCAGCAGTTGATCCATTGAGCTGTGACGTCGTGGCGACTCCTCAAGACCATTCTTAAACGATAGTAATTAATTAAAACAATAGTAGTTGTAACATTAATATTAATTAAATATTAAAAACAAAATAAAATGTTATTTATTGCAACTAACCTGATTACTTTCATGTCGATAATCACAAATATGATGACTGTTATTTGTAATATTATTGGTGGTTGTTGATGTTGCCACAGTTGTTGACGCTTGTTGGTCGTTCGTTGATGCTGCGGCAGAGGAGAAATTGAAGGAGGAGTTGGCAGAAGTTGAGGCCACGACATCGCTAGTCGTATTGCTGTTTAAATAATTGGAACCATTATTACGTAGTAAATTATCATAAAAATGCGATGTCGTTGTCGAATTATAAGAGGGGGGAGAGGCAGAATTAGAATAAATGGATGCAGACATAACGGTCGATATGACATTATGATTGTTATGATTGTTAGTATAAGTGGACGAAAAGGAGGAGGGGAAAGAGGAAATCGAATTGGAATTTATATTTGAAGTGTTACAAGCATTTGTAGACGCTGAAGAGGTGTTAGCATTTGACGTGGATAGAATGGTGGAAGAGGGGGAGAAGGAATGTAAATGACCACCAATACCAACACCACCACCACCAACAACACTACTACTACCACTTGAATTGTTAGTATGCAGATATGATAATAATGCTGATGCAGGAGAGGGCGAAGCTGACGTATAACTATCTTGACTATGATGACGATGGTGATGATGATGGTGATGATGATAGTGACTGCCACTTTTAACAACACCACCGCCACCACCACTACCACCAATCACACTCGAACCATGATGATGGCCCCCAATGCCATGGTTTGATGCACCGCTACTACTAATACTACTTCTATCAATAACTCCACCACCACCACCACCACCATGGTTTATATCAACTCCACCACCACCCTTTAAATCTGAGCTTGAATTATCCAAAAGATGATGACTGTACATTGAGGTTGAAGTTGTCATTTGACCATTCGTTGTTGTTGCACCACCCGCCGACGATAAATTCGCATTGTTAATTAAGCTCGAAGCTGGTGTTGATATCGGGCGATTATAAGATGTATTGATGTAGTTGCTGTAATGGCCACCATGTCTGAGCATATCAAAGTGAGCAAACAATGATGAATGATTATCAACATGATCCACCACTGTTGTGCGTATATTTGATAAGCCATTGTTGACACCACCACCATCTCCACTTCCCACATCATAAGCAACTGAAGTTAAAGAGCTTCCACCATTTGTGGTCACATTGCCCAGCTTTGAACTACTTGCAGTTGCTATTGTGGTGACGTTAGTTGCACAACCATTGTTGCACGACGACATAAAGGATGACGATGTTGTTTTTATTGCTATTGATGAAGCGGCGGCTGATGTTGATGATGATGATGATGTTTTGTTATGGTTACTTTTTCCTCCACCATTATGGCTACAATTGCATTCAGTGCTAAGTAAATCTTTGGTATCAGTTAATGGCAAAGTGGCTCTGCAAAAGCAACGGAAAGAAAAAGAGAAAGAGAAAAATCGTTGCAACAAAAACAAAAAAACTATGTAATGAATTGAACTACACAGATACAGGAACTCTCAATCTGTTTTTTAATAATGTTAATGACGTTCTTTCTTTGAGTTATGGAAGATAAATTTTTTAAGTTTAAGAATTAAGGCCAAACAGATTACTATGACATTATGACGGAATCATATAATAGCGAAGAACCTTATATATATATATATATATATATATATATATATATATATATATAAATATATATTTATTTATTCCTTTTACTGGTGTGGGGAGAATAGGGCCGTAGGGCAAAGAACCTTAATTGGTCAATATTAAATTGCTTGACATAAATAGGATTTTTAATTTGTCCTTGCAAATATTAAAGGTATTGTGAAGGAAAATCGTTTTTTTAAGCAAAAATCTTTTATTGCGACACCAAAGTTCATGAAATTGGGAGAAAATACTTCAAAACTTCAGATAATGCACGAATTAACATGAATATTAAGTAACTTCTATGTTTCTTTGCAGTTTTGGATATAGGACATAGAGCAATAAAGCGAGAGAACTATCTTAAGGTTATCTTATATCTGAAGTGATCATTAAAGAAAGAAAATAAAATTTTTAAATTATATTTCAAAAAAAGTAAACTTTAACATATTTAAGCCATGAGAAGTGGCGTCGCTAATATTGATATATAAAAGTCAGTTTCAAGTTTATGAAAATAATCATATGTTGTGAGATCAGAAAAATATATCATCCAATGCCCGAATTCCAAGAGAATATAATGGTTATGGTGTTAGGGAGAAGAGCTATGGAACCTTGTTATTTCAAAACGCACACTTATATGAGTAGCACTTTTAATGTAAATTATAGTGTCATTATAAAGCTTACTGTATCTAATTTTCTAATCGATATGTTAGATAATGTACGCGATTCCAAGAGGTTTTAGAAATTACGTTGTTATCAAAACGTGTTTTGAATGTTAATCCAAGAACATAACTAATTAAAGTAAAACATTTTAATTTAATTTTAAAATGTTAAATATATAGTAGCTCCGTACAACACAACACATAAAAACAGATTGGGAATCCCTTTTTAAATATTTAGCAATGTATGTGAGCGACATTTAAAAAATCAAGGTATCACCGAACGAATTCGTTCATTAGGTAATGTACAATAACAACAAAAGAAACAAATGAAAGGAAAATAAACACAAAATTGAAACTGAATTTACCCCTCACACACACACACCTACAACTGATTGTAGTCATATACATACATGCAAAGGAACAACATACAAGTTGGATTAGCTGGTTTGTTTTAAGGTTGTTTGCTTGCATTTAAGCTTGGTTAGTTAGTATGTGGGTGCGGGTGTGTGTGTGTATAAGTTCGAACATGTATGTACATATGTTTATGTATACTTTATTAGCAAGTGTTAGTTATACTTTTAAAGATTTACATAAAAGACCACAAGGACAATTAAGGCTTGGAATATGAGTGTATGTATGTATGAACTTATATGACACTAGTTATAAAACTTTTATAAATTATTTCTTTTAAAAGTCTGTTTTTGTTTAAAAAAAATCCAAATGTTAAATATGCATGTAAGCATGTATTTGTATTAACACATACACAATATCTCAGCTATTTATGTGTTGTTTCTATATAAAAAGGCTTTTTTTATTTCTATTTTAAGTTCTATTATAGTTTTAACTTGTGTTTAAAATTTACTTAAATCACGTTACTGATGATGTATGAGGATGATTACAACATACGATGCCTTTGGATTGGTTAGTAGTACTACATGTTGTATAATTTTATGCAAATTGTGTTGTTAGTAATTTGTTGCTTTATTTTATATTTAATAGTTGTTTTTTTCTACTTGTTTTAGTTAAAGAAGATAGAATAAAACATTTTTTTTATAATAAAAAAAAAGACTTTATAATAACTCAAAACAGCTTAAAGCTTTTTAACAAAATGTATGACAACCTAGGGAATACACCAAAAAATGTATGGAAAATTTTAAAACTAAATTCCACCGCCCCAGGGTATTCTTAACATGTTGATTTGTTGTCTTTTAGGCAAAAGTATTAAACATCTAAAGTGAAATACATACATGTGCTATAAATGACACAAAATCGAATTTTAAATTTTATTTATAACAGCAGTGTACAATTAATTGGCGAAATAGTTGTCTGTTTCAAACTAACAAAATATTTAGAAATAAAAACAAAATTGAGCTAAAAGTTTGTGACGATTTAAAGAGGTAAAATTTAAAACTTTTTGCTTTAACACATACATATGTTAAGTTTGTGTTAATTTTATTTTATTAAAGACAAGTTGTCAGAAGTTTGTGATTTAATTTATCACACATTATTTAAAAGTATACCGTCAGAATATTATTAGATGAGTTTACTTAAAACTGGCTGTTAAAAGCTGTTAAATTGCAAAGTTATTAAAATAAAAATACAAAAATTTAATAATACTTGGTACCAAAATATGCACCTTAAATTCAATTCAGTTCAACCTTAATTTTAAGTCCAATAAAAATAAAAAATTAACTGCAAAACCTGCGGCAAGCCTGCTTAAAAATTTATTACGCCTTGATGCAAATCATTCAGCCCATAGTAGAAAAAAATGTTTAATATATATTTTGATCATTTATAAATATGAGTTTTGCGGAGCCTCACACAGAAAAAATATCAGCACTTTTTCTTCAATAAAGGTGTTATTAGAATTCAGGATTAAATTTAATTACGGTTTTAATTAATTCAAATAATTATTTATCAAAGATTTTTTTTTTTTTTTGAAAATTTTTTTGAATTAAATAGTTAATTCATTCAATCAACTGTCTTAATTGAGTTACGCTCCTATTGAAAATATTGTTTTTTGCCATTCAAGTTTTAAAATATTAAAAACTGATTTTGCTTTTTATTTTTTTGTCGGTTGCATGGTGTAGTTGTTAGAGCGTCGAACTTCAAAACCGAAGTACCCCGGTTTGAATCACGGCAGAGGAAGAAATTAAAAAAATTAAAATTTAAATTTTAAAAAAGGCCACACACACCACCTAACTTAGCAAGAATCTGTACATACCACCCAATTGTATGAGACGTTGTTTCGAGGCAACGATAGATGGCGCAAATGTTTTCTTTTCAATGACATTGATTTTTTTTCAGTTAACATTTTAATTAATTCAATTAACAACTTGTTTTAAGTTTTTTTTTAAATCTAAAATTTTGTTAATTGGAAAAAGGAATCGCTGTCGCAGTCATTCATATAATCATTTTGGTGATAGATGCAAATTTGAAAATTTTTTTTCTTAGTTAAATCATTTTGGTGATTAAACATTTTTTTAGTTTTTTCTGTGTAGTAGAACTTTTAAATCGTTAAACCGAATTTAATAAAATATTTAGGATTTTTCAATAAGGGTGGATAGATGTCCATTTAAAGCGAACAAACGGTTTGGTCTATAGATATAACTTTGAGCTCCTGGGCCTTGTACGAGTGAAGGCCCAAGTCTCGACGAAAATTCGTGGCGTTCCTTTGATGTACGCATTTTGGATGATTGTTTTTAAAACCGGTAGTTGCGAGTCGGAGAGTCGACTGCAAAGGGCCACTGCGTCTGCAGTAAGACGGACACAACGCGCGCAACATTTGCACTAGCACACACTAATTTTGATTTTTTTAATAAAATGCTGTTTTATCGTGTAATTTGTAATGGTGATCTAGCATTAGTAACTAAAGAATAAACAACAGATTAGAGAGGCACCACCCAAACAACTTCAGACCGCCAACATCTACCTGAGCCAATTGAATAACCCTACATGATGTGCACTGCTGTAAGTAAATAAACATATCGTCGGCTTAGAGTGTAAACCTGCTAAACCCATTTTTTACATTATATGACATTTTGATACCGTTCGTAGAGGAAAATACGCCACATCGACCAAAAAAAATTAATTTAAATTTAGGACTCTAAGGCCCGTTTTCACATCTTAACTGGCGACGATATTTAGTATACAATTTTTCATAAAAATCATGGGGCAAGCAGGGAAGAAAACCATAATGCAATGTTTTGCCTTTGCCTATTTATAAGATTTATTTTGCGAAAGGCCTCACTGTGCAATGGATAAGGATTACATAGCTAACAAAAATTACTCAAATAAATTACAGACAAATTTAATTATATTTTTTAAAATGATTCGACTGATTCTTATACAATAATTAAATTTAAGAGATACAAATATACCAAGCATTAACTTTTTTTAAGCACATTATTGAAAATGTTCTTGTATAATTTAAAATAAAAATACTAAAATTGTTATTACCCCATCGCAAGATTTTAGAGAGCAATAACCCCTTAACTTACTTATTAAGTTGTTAAATTTCTTTGTATTTTTTTCCAATCTCCTTCAAAAACACTCAGTTATTCTTGCTTTTAACATTGAGGAGAAAAACAGCGAAAAACTTAATTTAAAATAGAATCTAAAGTACAAATTGGATTTTTTTGGTTGGACTAAAAAGCAAGAAAACTTTACTATAGTTTATTCTTATAATGGCATTTTCTTTTACGATTTACAATTGTTAAACTTTGCATAATTATGGTTAGAGAAAACGAAAGGAGAAAAAAAACTTACAACAAGTTCTTAGAAACGATAATTAATTGTGTAAAAAATGGCAAGAAAACGCAAAAACAAAAATGTTACAAACAAAATGAAGAACAACAAAAACATATGTATATACATATATATTTTAAAGCAACATACAGCAAAATTTTAAAAGGAAAACACGACGAATGAATCCTTTGTTGCATGCAAATGGATTTAAAGGAATGTTTGATTTAAAAATATCTGAAAAGAATGAAAAGAGGGGTGGGACATATAGATAGATTTTAAACGTAAAAAGTTATGGAAAATACTTAAATCTACTTTGAATGTGTAAAATTTCAAATAAAAAAAATAATTCTTTTATAATCCGTGTTTTAATAGATTTTGTTTGGCCTTATATTAGTTTGGTACTTGTAATAAGAAGGATAAAAAATTAGTTGTGATAACCGTACGACTCCGAACTTTTTTTGTACCAAACATGTTATCTTAATTTCTAAAGCTTTCTATTAGTAGATCAATTCTCAAATAAATTATTCGAAAGTTTTCAATAAAAAGTCATATTAATAAAAAATTTTCTATCAGCAACAAATTTCTCAAAAATTTTCTATAAAAAACAAATTTATCATAAGTTTTTTATTAGTGGAAAATTGGTTGTAGGTTTTCTTTATAAAAAAATTCGAATTAAAATTTTTTACAAAATAGAATTTATTGCAAATTAAAAATATTAAGAATATTTCTGGAGACCAAAAAATATTATTACAAATTTTCTATAAAATTAAAAAAAATTGTCAATAAAAATAATTTTTACCAATTATTAAGAAAAACAAAATTTATCAAAAATTTCCTAAAGAAAGAAAGAATTTATAAAGAACTTTTTAATAAAGAATATGTTCTCCAATCAAACAAACACATAACCAGGGGGCAAATTTTCGAACGTGCAGGTTTTCTTTGCATTTGGTTTAATTTCGATCGATATCGAATGCTGTAAATTGCTCCCTGTTTTTCCGTTTCCGGCCAAGAAATTTTGGAAAAGGCTATTGGGACTAGTTTTAATTTTTAATAAATTAATAGAAATTAAGTTTAAATTTTAAAAGAAATTTTTCGTAAAAATTTTGAATTTCTTGGATATGTTTTCTATTAATGAAGCGATAAACTCCCTAATAAGGGGTTGAGGGCACATCCACTTTAACTTTATGGAATATAGCACGTTATTTGTACCAATTTAAGCTGCAAGTTTTACTGAGATATTTAATTGAAATTTAATATTTTTAGATTATGGCTTATATTTTTAATATATATATTTTTTTAATATATGAACAAAAAGTATGAATACTAAACGACCAACACCTTTTAATACAAAAATACTAAATTATTACAATTATGATTATTAATACATTAAGTAAAATGGCTTTAATACAGGATAAACATAAACTATAAGGACACAAGTATAAATACTTTAAAATTATTACACTTTTTAATTATGTTATAGTATTTGGCTTAATAGGACACTGAATTTTTTTTATAAAAAAAATAGTAGAACACTAATTTTTGTTTTACACTTTAAATAATTAATTCCTAACACTAATTTAAAAGCCATTTATTAAATAATTTATTTTTTACACCTTTAACCAACTAAGCACCATAGTTTAGACAAGAGTATAAAAAAGAAAGTTGTAAACAGAGTTAAAAAATTTAATGAACACACACAAACAGAATTAAAATTAAATTAAAAATAATAGTTTTTGTAGGTTATATACACATAGAGAAAAGTGTTAATGCTTTTTGACGGAATGAACATGAATGAGCTAAAAATATTGGACTTTGTAATTGTACGTATGAATGTATGAACAAATGAGTAAAATATTGACAGTGAATAAATAATTAAATAATTGAAAAATAAATTTTATTTAAATCATATTAATGTCATAAGGAAAGGGAAGATAAAGAAAATTAAAACACTTTTGTTTCTAAGGGGGAAAAGAGGGGGAGAAATAGATGTTTCACAACTAAATACAGATAAAACTAACAACAAGTTTTTCTTTTCAAATTAATTTGAATACAAATTATAATTTGAACAAAAACCAGGAGGTGAGAAGTGTGAAAAAAGTTTTTGATAAATTTTAAAACATGTTGTTGTTGTAGTAGTCAGTGTGATGTTGAGATTGGTGAGAGAATGTTTAATATTTTTGTTATGCTATGTTTTGTTGTATTTGCAATTAAGGTTAATTTAGGATGTAGTACTAGAAGTAGTAGTTGTTGTAGTTACCTTAATTTGAGTTCCTCATCAATATATTGTAAGAGACTCCTACAAAATAATACAAATAGTAAAAAAAATATACATATAATTTGTAGAAAACAAATTTTTTTTGAAAAATAAACAAAACGCAAATATAAATAGGAGGAATATTTATAAAAAAAAGACGAATCCAAAATAATTGTTTAACCAAATTTATTTAAGTAAAAAATGTGATAAATTGTTTAAGAGAATCCTAAATACATTTTTGTTTTACCACTAAATATAGAAAAGTTCAAAATGTGTTTTTTTTACCAACAAAAGCAATTTTTTTTTTTTTAAATAAATAAGTTTTTGATTTAAAGCATTAAGTAAATTACTAACAACAAAAGCATCATATTGCATCTATTTATCTGAATCTACTCTGGTTAATTTTAATCGTCATAATTTTACGTTACGAAAAACAAAAACCAGACGTTGATTAAAGGTCACTTAAAAGCTATGTATACTCATCAAAAGTTGTGTTTGTAAAAACACTACGTTGCATTACTACATACATATGTACACTTTATTTTATTTTTTTTTTGCCAAAAGTATAAACAGTGATCCGTTATTAAAAGAAAGAAAAATAAATGTTATGGAAGTTTAAGGTTTTTGTTGGAAACTGCAATTTTACAATATAATTAAAAGTAGTAAGAGCGATATATTCGGCTATACCGAATCTTATATACCCTCACTACGTTCTCTATGTGTGTTAATTGGTAAATTTTTTTCAAAATACACAAACATTTTTTTC
>NDXZ01087161.1:0-12195 GCA_003055125.1 Paykullia maculata | reverse complement strand
TACCCCGGGCTACGCCGGGTACAATAAGCTAGTTATTTATAAAACCCTAGTTACTTTCAGGAAAAAATCCAGGGTCCCTTAAGCAAAATAAAAAAAAAACACACAAAAAAAACGCCGCATTGGCAATATTGTTTACGGTCTTTTCTCTTACTCTTTTCAACACTACAGTTTTAGGCAAACACGTATTTTGAGTACGTGCAAACTTTTTATTGTATACTTGTAGGCATAAATAAAACACTTAACAAGTAAAAACTCTCTAGAGACGGATTATTATTCATTTTTTGTCCATTTATCATTACTTTTGTTGCTTTATTCCTTTTTTTATCCTTTTGGGTATTTCTTTTTATTATTTCTGTTATGTCTTTTTGATAAAAAATTAAATAAATTCATATATAAAATCTGTAACAAATATACAAAAGAAAAGGAAAAAAATTTAATTATGTTATTTATTTTTACATAAATATGACATTGTTTTTGTCATCTTACTGAATTTCCTCAAAGCCACAAAAATTACAAAAAAAAGAGATAATTGACAAGGAATGGCCTTTTCGTCTCTTTCTTAAGAAGTATAGTATATTTTTATAAAATTTTTCTTTTATAGAACAAAATAAGAAATTAATTTAATTTATATTTAATTGAAAATTCATTAGTAACACTAAGTAGGAAATGAAAATTAGAAAAAGCAAAATCCGATTATAATTAGGCTGTGTCTATTGCAAGCTTTTTGATAGGAAGAGACAGAGATAAAAGCAACTGCTTATGTATTTAATTCTTAAAAAAAAATCTTTAAAGAAAAATCTTTTTTTGCTTATTTGTTTTATGGATACAAATTTTTTGCTACAAAAATATTTAAGGTTAAATAAACTTTATTTAGAAAAAAATTGTTTCCTTTTTATTAGCGATTGCGACAAAAAGATTTAAAGTCTTGTGTCAATACCTACGATAACCTTTATTATACAAATTTTCACTTAACAAAATACTATTTATTTAAAAGAATATTGACAGAAACTTTATAAACTTATAAACAATTTTGTACGAAAATAAAATTTTTGCTTATGTTTGAAAAAAAGGAAAAATGTCTTGAACGCACGACTACTTGTAACATGACAGCAACAAAACTATTTGTTCCGTTTTAAAATCCTTCCGTTTCCGCTGTTAAGACATTTTATTATATTTTTTTTGCGGGATTTCTTACTTTGTCGTCTGCTTCTTTCGGTTTATTTTTCCTTTAACATAAATAAAAGCAAATTGAGAAACTTGCTGTTTAAGTAATTTGCTAATGTTATTTATTTTGTCTTTTTTCTGTTTTTTGTTTTTGCTCCCATTTTTGTTTGATTGCAAAAACTATAAAAAAAAATTCTAAAAACACTGTGTTTAATAGCGATACTATAAATTATCTTAATTACACAAAAATCTGTGGTTCATCTTATGCCAACTTCGAAATTAAAATGACAACATAAATCTGTACAACATATATGTAAAACTAGACAAATAGTCTGACTAATATTTCAAGCTCTTAATGATGTTGTGTGTAAGGACAAATAAAACAAACGACATTTTACACAAATCTTTCAAAAAAAATTTAAATGTTTTTATTTGAAAAGAAATAATATAAAAATAAAAAATTAGGTTTAAATTCATGTGGTTTGTGTCTATGATATAAAACCTTGTTTAATTCCATATAATTACAGTTTTTATTTAAATTATTAATTCTTTTATATCAAATTCAAAAAAGAAAGAACAATTAAGTTAAAAATGTCTAATCGCCTAAGTCTGCCCATATTATACCTTTAGCCATGGAATGTACTAAATTATTTTTGTCATTCATATACATATGTATGTATTTCCAACAATACTTTGGAGGTTTAAAGTAATTACATGAAAATTGCCTTATATGGTAGCTAGAACCATTTATGAACCGATCATTATGTATTTAATACAAGAATTTGAGTCTGCGTTTTATTTAAACGTGATTAATTATTTTGGTTATAATATTTTTAACATTTTTTAAGTTATTTTTGTTATTGGATTTTCTAACTGTAGGGCCTTGTATTAGAGAAAGGGTCAGTTCTTGTCCTACGTCCTAGATAATAGTAAACAAATTTTAATTTCTACTAAACTTAGTCAGAGTTTTAACACAAAGGGACCGTACGTATCGGACCCAATGGGCTGAACCTTTCCATCTTTCGCAGCTGCCTGTTTAACCTAGTCTGAGTTTAGACTGGCGAACATTTGGAAGGGAAACATTAAGTTTGATAGCCTATTACGGGTAAGGAAGAGAACATCATTTTTGTGTTCGGTACTCTGTGATACGCTTTGTTTAGATCAGTGTTGCCAGGGTGAAATTTAGGATTAAAAAAATTGTATTTAGGGTTTTTTAGGGTTATTAAGTGTTGATTTTGTTGGAGTATTGTCTCTTAGTCCCGAAATATTGCAAGTGTTCATTTCTTTTTTTTATATTTTCGTTTAAATTTCTCATGAATATAAAATAAAATTTTTGAAATACATATGTCAAAAGAAAAAAAATATTGTCAGATATACAAAAAGAAAAGAGAAAATGAATTTAAGGTGATATTATCTAGCATTTTCGTTTTCAAAAGCAACTGTCGAGCGAGCACTCTCAGTGTTTACTCCTATTAAAAGTAAAGAGTTAGATATTCTTTAATAAATAATGCCAAAACTTTACGCCGTCTCCAGAAATGATTAAATTATTTAATTTTAAAAACTTGTTTGCGGTGGACGTAAGGAATGATGTATTAGAAATTTTCAATGCTGAATAATACTTACTTCTTTTCTAGTTTTGACTTACAAAATTAAACAATAATATATGTTAATATGTACATATATAAGATTAAAAAAAAAATAGTATTTATGTTGAAAAATGTCCGAAGATATAAAACAAAACTTTTTGGGGTTTTTTTTTATTTCGGCTTAGTGCAAATTTGGGGGTAATTTTTTCGATTTGGGGATATTTTTTGAAATTTACTTGGCAATACTGGTTTGCATTTACTTTGCTCTATTTTTGTTGTTGTTTTGTGTGGTTTTAACAACAATAATAATGGAATGTTGCGACAACATGTTAGTCAAAATATAAAAAAAATTACAGATGTTTTTCTTTCAAATGTTCGCTCGTCTTTATAACTCTTATTTTTTTAATGACTTTTTCTCATTGCAAAATTTGCATATAGAAAACGTTTTTCAATTTTTTTTATAAAGAGATAAAATAGTAAAATAAACTTATTAAAATATTTCCGAAGAGTTTTCTTTTACATATATTTAAGGTACTTTAATATACTCAATTAAGATTAATCTAATACTCTGTAGAATATTCCTTTGGCATACAAATCTCCACTTTCCTAATTAGATTATTTTTCTAATTAGATTACGTTATTGAAATAATTAGCTTAAAGCTTAATTACTTGAAAGAATGTTAAAGATATATTTGCAACCTAAAAGTATAGACAGAAGGGACAGTAATCTGGACAAGAGACAAAGTATCATAAACAATAATGACAAAAGAAAAAAATTTAATCTTAATTAGTTTTTAGACAGAAATAAAGAGTCTTTGTATGTTTCTGCTACGAGTCCTTTGTAAAGTATTTAATGTTAAACTTGCCAGCCTTTAACATTAACCACAGATAAGTGATTTGGAAAAGCAGTTAACGAAACTACAAATATGCCAATTAGTTTTTGAAACCATTAGTTTAGAGCTTTTAGCCAGAAAATTTTTAGAAAAAATTAATTAATTTAAGGGTAAAACTATGAATTGTAAATTATTTATGGATAAAAATATATAAAAACAATTTAATTAACATAAATAGAAAATTTTCTTTTAATCTTTTATTTTTGGCCTAAAGTTTATGGACAGATGGACATGACTAATTCGACTTAGAAAGTCACAAGGACCAAAATATATGAACTAGAGCTGAATTCACTCAATGTAACTAAACAAAAATTTTGTCCGAACAAATTTTTTTTTATATTGAGTTTGACTTTTCTCTTTTTGAAACTCAATATCAAAAAAAATTGTTGGGTGAATGAGTGAATTCAGCCTAAGATGAATATTTGTTGGTAAAACATACAGAATAACAAATCTAAATAAGAAAAACCCCCCTCCTTTTTACAAAGATGGTAGTGAGTGCTATACAGATGATGTATATATTGCATTTTCTGCTGGGTTGTTCTATTTTGCGAATTAAGAAATTCTAATGCGTACTTTTTGTTGTTGTTATTTCTGTGGGTGTTTTCCTATGCAAATGCTAATCATATATGTAAATTTATGTGTATCTTTAATTTAAATAAATAAAATTTATCTTAATATGTTTGATATTAAATTAAGTTTTTCTATTCCCTTTCTTATTGATTGCAGACAGAACAATTAACGTTTTTGTGGATTCTACTCGCCATGATTGTCTTGGGCAATTCAGCGGTGCTGTATGTCATGTATTTTAATAAAAATCGTAAATCGCGGATGAATTTTTTCATCATACAATTGGCATTTGCGGGTGAGTAATAACACATTGAGCAACAACATATATAATTTTTCTTAAATTTAATTTAATTTTTTAAAACACACCATTTTGAGTTGCATATGGTAGGAGGGTAATTCAATGTTTTATAATGTTATTTAATTTTTAATATTTACAATTGATGAACTCAAATTTTTTTATTATAAAATTAAATTTAATATATTATTAGGCAGGCAATAGTTATTTAAAAATGTTGTTATAATATTAAAAGTAATTTGCTTATAATTATCAAAAAAATATAAAAAAAATGATAAAATGTTTTAGGCTTAATTATGTATGTATTAACATATACATAAATCGATGATTAAATGTCAAATTATAATTATAACAAATGAAAAAATTGTCATAAACATTAAAGAACAGTAGATACCTGGCAATGTTACATTTTACACCATTTTTTTAATATAAAATAATTTGAACTGCATTTTTGTAGTGATTTCTAAACCAACAAAGAAGTCAAAGTTTTAGTATATTTGAAATAGATTTGTGTGATATTCAAGTTTAAGAATTTTATAGGAACTATAATTAAGTATAAACCGATCATTACAAAAAGACAAAGATAGACTTTTAGTTCCGTTTAACTTCTATTAACAATAAATTTATGAATTTTGTATCGATAACAATATTTGCAATGGGTTTATGATTGTTAAGGTGAGCTTAGTAAGTAGGTCTTATATAGAAGCAACCCGCCTAACATTTGGAAAATCAAAAGTACTCGAAATCTATTTCAAGTGCACTTGATGATCGAAAACTGATTAATTATTTGCGGACTTGAAAAAAATTCAAAAATGGTTCGCTCTTACGCTTGAAAAATTATCTGTTACAACTACAATAACAAAAACTATAGCAATCACAAATAGATCATACAAGTAAAGTTAAATATGACGAAAAAAACGGTTTCAAAAAAACTCATCAAAAGTCGACGGTAGGGCACCATTTTCTCCCAACAAAAGTATCGTTTATGGTCAGAAAATGAGCGCATAAATAATTATTTAATCGCGCAGAAGAGTCATAAACGACTCGAATATGATCAAAATTTCCATTTAATGCTGAGCTGGAGAACTAATAATAAGATGGCCACTGCAAAAGGCGATAAACACCTTTGCACTAAATCAAAACTAGTTTTTTATTAAATTTTACTTAATAATTTATGAATTTTAAATACTAATTCCAGGAGAATTTTTGTATGGGAGAAGGTAAAATGATAACCGAACATTACCAAAATTATGGTGTTTGTCCCTGGACTCCAAAAAATTGACATGGCCAGACAGACAGTTTCTTTAATTATCACAAATAAAAAATAGTTTCTAAAGATTCACCCTCATTTTCATAATAAATTTTTAAACCTCTTAATAAAATTTAAAATATGTTTGTGAATATGAGAATCAAAATTAAAAAGTGAACTGCCGACAATATAAACTTTACGATTTTTTTTTAATTTTAATTGAACTTTTAGGAAATTTTTATTAAATATTTTTTTTTTTTTTTTTTTTGTTAATTTTATATTGACACCAACAATAATATTTGATAACATTTTCTTAATTGCTTTTAGATCTTTGTGTGGGTCTAATCAATGTATCAACTGACATAGTTTGGCACATAACGATATCGTGGCGAGCCGGTAATGTTGCATGTAAATTAATACGTTTTTTCCAGATCTGCGTAACATATTCATCCACTTACGTTTTGGTGGCCATGAGCATTGACAGATACTATGCCATAACGCATCCAATGAATTTTTCAAGAGCACGTAAGTACATAAAGAAAAAATAATAAAACTAAAATAACTTTATGATTAACAACTAAATACTTCGACATCATTAAATGTTTTCTAAAAAGCAATAATTTAACAAACATTTTCAATAGGTAGAAAATTTACTAAAATATTTTTTTTTTTAGAGAAAAAACTTTCTATGGAATGGAAAATTTAGAATAAGATTTCCTGAAAATGTCCATAGACAGAAGAGAAAAAAAAATTCAAATAGGATGAAAACTTTTCTATAAAGAGAATTTTATATGGAAATTTTTAGGAATATTGGATAGGAAATTTTCAGCTGCTTTCAGTTTTATCTATGAATACGGTGTATAATACAGAACAGTACTGTACTGAGAGCTCTATTCTGTATAAATTATTCTTATGTAAAAACCCTTAAAATGTTTGTATTTTACTTCGAGCTTATTATTTGTTCTATATTTTTTAAATCAAAATAATATTTTGTTAAACATGTTAACATAATTTTGTAATAACATATCAATGTTGTAATAACATAACATATCGTTACCGTAGTCGGAAAAAGTGCTAAGACCACTTTCGTCGAAATTGAGATTTTGATGTAGCTTGCTAGTATAATTCAAAATACATCATTTACAAACAAAAGTTATACCATTATTTTGTTTTTTCTTGCTAAAATGCAGTGGTAGGCAAATATGCTAAGTCCAAAAAAAAATTTTAAAAAGTAAGAAAATATGTCAAGTCCAGTTGAAAGGAACAAAAAAAATTTTTTTTTTTTTGTAATAAAGTCTTTTCTTTTCAAGTTAGATTATAAAGAATTACAGCAATTGTAAAATAAAGTACAAACTTTGTTTCACCGAAGAGTAGAAAAATTTACCACAGAAAATAAATAAAAATATAAAACCTATTCATTTTTCGAGTTTGGAACCATTCTACAGCGAAAGAAGGAAAATAACGGCAAGAAAATATGAAGACCTGCAATTTTTAAAACTGACTTTACCCAAAGACCATCACCGTTTTTATGATGATCTACCTCATCTATGATTTGTTTTTCTAAATATTCTGTGCCTACATTTTTAACATAGGAAGCTTCCGCTTAAAATAAATACACTATTGAATTCAACATAATCGTATAATTTTAAGCAATTGGATGTTAGGTTAAACAGGCAGCTGCGAAAGATGGAAAGGTTCAGCCCACTTGGGTCCGATACGTACGGTCCCTTTGTGTTAAGATGGATGTTGCCTATATCGCAAAAACATACCTTTTTATTATTATTTATTTATTTTTCTTAGAACTAACAGCTCTTATTCTTATTTATTGTTAACCAATTAATATTATGTTTATCAACACCAATAAAATAACTACATTCTTGTAAACACCAAATACATTTACTTGTTTAATAGTTTTATTGAGCTTTTTTGGTTACAGCGAACACCTCTGTAACGAATTATGCTTCATAAGGAATAATTCCTGAAATTAAATTACAGAAATAAAAGAAAACATATTTAAGGAAAATATGCTAAGTCCCTACTAAAAAAATGAAACTTCAAAGTGCAAATGTGCTAAGTCCAAAAAAGCCTATAAGTTCGCAAATGATTTATTTTAAGATCCTACGACTACTGGTAATTTAAGAGGATGGACTAAAGAAAAAAACTGCATTTACAGATTTTCAAAAAGTCTACTAAAAAAAAAACTAAGACAGTTTTTTGTCTCTCCTGAATAATTTAAAAAAATGGACTTAGCACTTTTTCCGACTAAGGTAACGATATGGTAAAGTAATACAGTTTTAGATAAGTATGTACATATGTATTTATGATATGTCCGAAAGGTAGCTAAAGCCATATCTCTGCAGATTTTGGGCTAATTAGTTAATTAATGACCCGGAAGGCATGCCCTACATACAAATACTACAAACATGTCTGTTTTTTATCCAAACGCTGCAAAATATTTATTTTTGTGTGAAAAAGTAAAAGAAAAAAGTTTTTTTTTGTTTTTGTTTACAAAAACAGTTGGCTGCAATAATCTTGATATTGGGAAAGTATTTTTGCAACAACAAATTTTATTTGGTTTTTGTTGTAAAAACCTTTTTAAATCTATCTTGGGAAGAATTGAAGTACTAAAATGGGTTATTTTGCATGAAGTTCCCAAATGGGAAGATGTTGACTCTAATTTAATTATTAGTAAGAAAATATTAATTGAACATGTTGATGCTGAATACTTTGATGATCTAGCCCGATCTAGAATCAGAATAATAAGTCTGCAGAAAAGGTTGTTTTCTGTTTTAGTAACAAAACAATAATCTAAATTGTATAGAATTTAAAAATAATTGAAAGAAAATAAAAATTTATTTATTCGAAAATATAAAAGCCAGTTGTGTTTTTTTTAAATATGTAAATACATTTGCATTAGGGTGGGTTACTTTTTTTCATCGAAAATCGTATAGCAAAAATGTAATCTACGCAAAATTCTAAGAAAAATTTTCCAAGAAACGATAACTCTGTGATCAAATCTTATCCCGCGCAATTCGACCTAAAAATTTTCTGCTCCCATTAATAAAATAAAATATTGTATTTTTCTTTCAAAGAAATTTATTAAGTATACGTATACTTATTTATTTTCGTTTTAATCAGTAAGTATACGTATTTTAAAATTTCTTAAAAATATTTTTTTCATTGCTTTAAATATTTTGTAGCAGTTTAGAAATAAAAATATCAATTTTTAAAATAAGTTAAGTCTGTAAAGGCTTTCATTTTAAAAGAAAACTCAGAATTATTATCTTGGTTCCCAACACCTTCCTGTTAATGAAAATTTTTCACAAATCATGAAGTGAAGCAATACTTACAACATATTTTCGAATTTGCGCGGAATCGGAAATCGTTTTTTACTTATGATTTCTAGAGAAAAGTTGCTAAGAATTCTTCGTAGAATTATTTCCCCCCTACGATTTTTCATTTTTTTGGCATCCATACAAATCGACCCACCCTAATGTGTGAATTTTTTGTTAACAATTTTACTGTTATGTTCCTTTTTGAAGTTTTTGTTAATCTCTTTTGTAATTGATTGTTTGTACAAGAAGAAATTAAAACAATAGTTTATTTTTCCTTGTTTTGTATTTTGATTGAAAAAAGATGGTTTCCGTACCTATGGATAAAGATTCTTCAGATAAAAATTTTAAAATAATTTTCGACAGATAAATAATTAAAAAAAAAGGTTTCAAGGTTAGAATATAAAAAAAATGCAGAAAATGTTCAATAGGAAAAGTCTTATAGAAAAGTTTTCCTAGAAATTAAAATTAAAAAAAGAAACATTTATTAAAATTCTAATTAAGAAATTAAAATTTTGAAAAAAAAAATATTGAAAATTAAAAAAAAAATAATTGGAAAAAAAACATTATTTATTATATAAAGAAAATTTATATAAAAAATGTCATAAAGATATTTCATAGCATAAAGATTTATTAAAATATTCTTTAAAAAAATTATAAGAAATATGTTGTCGAAAAAAAAAAACTTTTTTTGTAAGTTAAAAACTAAAAAATGTTGTTAAAGTAAGTTTATAAAAAAACAAATAACAATAACAAATTTGTTTAAGAAAATATAAATTTCTTAAACGAAAAGTAATTGATGATTTCCGAAACCGAATAAAAAATATTGACTGCCTGGCCCACAAAGTGCGAACGATATTTTCTTTTGAATAAATATATTTAAAACAAAAACAAATTTAAACGAAAAAAAATATCGTTCGCATTTTGTGGGCCAGGCAGTAAAAAGGATTTTCCCAAAAAAATAAATTTTTTTCAAAATTTTTTAAAGAATGTTTTTTAATAAAAAAAAAACAAAATTCTTTTATTTGCAGGAAAACGTTCCCGGTTTCTTGTTGCTGGCGCCTGGATAATCTCCTTCCTTTTGTCACTACCCATGCTTGTTTTATACGAAGAAAAAGAAGTACAGGGACAAACCCAGTGCTGGATAGATTTGGGTCCACCATGGGCGTGGCAATTCTATATGTGTATAGTAGCAGCAACGGTCTTTGTTATTCCGGCAGTCATAATTACCGCCTGCTACAGCTTTATTGTGAAAACAATATGGGCCAAAGAGTCAGTTTTTGTGCCCACAGAAAGGGCTGACCTTGACAACACTGCGACACGAAGAGCTAGTTCGCGTGGTATAATACCAAGAGCTAAAGTGAAAACCGTTAAAATGACTTTGGTCATTGTTATAGCCTTTATAGTGTGTTGGTCGCCCTACATCGTTTTCGATTTGTTGCAGGTGTTCGATTGTGTACCACAAACACAGACAAACATTGCCATAGCAACTTTTATACAAAGTCTGGCACCGTTGAACTCAGCGGCGAATCCTTTAATCTATTGCTTTTTTTCATCGTCTGTCTTTAGAATATTAAGGTAATTTCTTACACAACTTAAGACGGAATGGTTTAATGTTTGCTAAAAGAAATTTTGCAAATATTTTAAATCGAAACTTTATTTTTAAAAAAACCGTAAATAATTATTTTAATAAGTATTTATTTGAATGTAAATTTTTATATTTTCAGTCGCTTTCCTCCCTTTAAATGGTTTTCGTGCTGCTGCAAGTCACGGCGCCACAATTCCTGTCAAAATCGTCGTAACACAGTAGAACCTCGTCTGCGCAATAGTTGTGAGTCTATGCGCACTCTAACGACTTCAGTGTCAAGACGCTCGAATAGGGGAACAGCACGTGTGACCATCAGTGAGAGACCCAAATCACATTCGATTGACCCTGCTGAGGTGTCAGAGGTATGATAGCAGCGCTGCACGCGTTGTTCCAGTGTCATTTTGCATCGTTCAACGCGTTTAACTCCTCTGGAATATGTGTAAAATTATTTTAAGAGAAAACTTAAACTATAATAATAATTTAAAGTTTATTTGTTGTCTCGTTTTGTAAACAAAATAAAACCTCATTTTAAACTTGTCATTCTAATGCCAAATTTGTATGTATTAATAGTTATTTGTATTTTAAATATTAAAAGATAATAACGACACAATTTGTAAATAAAATTTATGAAATTTAGTCTTAAATATCAATTGTCAGTTTATTCTAAGACCTTAAACTTAATAAGGTTATTCGTTTAATCACTTAAATGCCTCTTATACCTCTTAAACTCGTAAACTTTCATATAAGTTTAGGAGGTATATGAGGCATTTAAGCGATTAAACGAATGCCCCTAATACATATTTTTAGAAATAAAAGTTGCTTTAATTTTAATATTTGAGGGATTCACAAGCTAATTTATGATATAATAATGGTATATGTCCTAAAAATGTAAAATGGTTTAAGTACTTTGTTGTTGCTTTTTAAACAAAGCAGAATCATGTTATTTTAGGACACTTTTAATATAAAAACCAACTTAAACCATTTTAAATTTTTAGGACATATGATATTATGATATCATAAGTTAGTTTGTGAATCCCTCAATTGTTTTTTAACTTTCAAACAAACAAACAATTTTTTAATTTATTTAATGTCAACATGATTCTTAGTTTAGAATTTATTTTTAATTTAATTTTTGCTTCTCTCAGACTGATCTATTGTTAAAAAAAACTAAGATGATTATGAACTTAATTATGTAATTTAAGTTTGAAAAATAAAGAGTTTTAGTTTTAATAATTAAATGAAATAAGGTATGAATTAAGGTATATCTCTCCTTCTTCCTCTTTCCTTCTCTTTCTCTCTCGGAGTTGTGCTTTTTTAATACAGACATAAGAATTTGTTGAAATTAATAGGAAATTTATAATAAAATGTAAAATCTGTGTAAAAAAATTATTTAATAAATAAAAAAAAAATAATAATTAGTTGTATTTAATGTTTGATGTTTTATTTTTTAAATGGTTAAAAATACAGGCCGAACCATATTGTACCTACGGTGACCATCCGTTCTGTATTATACAGAACAGT
>NDXZ01087102.1:0-10082 GCA_003055125.1 Paykullia maculata | reverse complement strand
TATCCATTAAAAGTGACAGTCTGGTGTGCAATTTGGTCAGGATGAATCATTGGACCTTACTTCTTTGAAACTGAAAACGGCGTAACGTTAACTGTCAATGGGGAGCGATATCGTGATTTGATTAAAAAAATTTTAACGCCACAACTGCATGCTTTGGGCTTGATTAACATGTGGTATCATCAAGACGGCGCCACATCGCATACAGCCAGGATTACAATGGAAACAAACAAAGTAGTATACCTTGCCGGCGAACACCCGTATTTTATACTTTTTAAAAATGTTTTTTTATGTTTTTTTTCCTTTGTCTTAAACAATTTAATTGACTTTTTTCGGCAAAATTTTCTAACAAATACCTAATACATTCCATTAACATTTATGACAACAGATTGTCTTTAAACTTTAGGCAGATTACTTGCAACTTTATTTTAAGTATTATTTTTTGCATTAACTATAAAAATTTTGAATGTATTTGCGACTAAACACTCCAAAAAATATATAAAAAATAAATAAATAAATTTCTCACATTTATGATAAAGTTAAACTTTAACAAAACAGAAAAAAAAATTATAAACAAAAGTACCACCACAACAACAACTTATGAAAAATAAATTGCAATTGTGCCATAATCCATTATAAATAATACACAATTCACCACAACCATAAGTAAAGTCACAATTTCGTGTACTTTCATTTCCAAGTGGCCTAGAATCTGGACTCTTGGCTAGAAAAAGTTAAACAACAAAACATAAATCGCATTCTCTGGTTAAATCTTAAGTCAAATATATTGAACTTAATGTTTGACCCTTTGCAAATAAAAACGAAAAAAATAATAAATGGCCATAACGGCTTTTTTTTAAGAGCAAATCGCAATAACAGCAACAATATAATTTAAAATAATGACCAATAACACTTTCCGACAAAAAGCTGAAATATTAAAAAGAGTTCAAAATAAAAAAAAGGCAAAATATAGTTAAATGTAAGTGTAAGAATAACATGAAGCCAAATGTATTGATTTATTTGCAAATAAACAGCCGATATTTTCTTCAACTTCCTTTCATACATTGAAATCAAAGACATTTTATATTCAAGGCTTAAACAAATAACCCAGCGAAATATTTTGGATAAATAAAGAAGTAAGGCTTCTTACCTTAAGTACAAAATAAAATTTTGCAAATTAACTGAAACTTTCGCAAATTGAATTAAATATTGTAGCAACACCAATAAGCTTTTAACAACTTTTAAGGATTTTCTGCACTTCTAGGCTGTTGACTGGGTTATTTTCTTTTTATAAACCAATTAATAGTATAATTCAAGTTTACTATGAAATCAATTGAGGCATTTATAGCCGTAAGTCAATTTTCAATACATGACAACGAGTATATTAAACAACAATAAGAGAAAAAAAGCCTTACGGTAGTCCATTAATTGAAATGTTTGACATTAATTGCCAAACTGCTTCTCTAATGGCATACTAGAGTACAAGAAAATACTCGTAAGCAAAGTCCAATAAACCAAACAAAAAGCAATAAATACATTTGATGGTCGATGAACGACCACAATGTTGGGGAAAATCATCGATAACAACTACTTAAGACAGCAATGAAAAAGATTTCAACATCATCTTAATAAGTGGTTCCCAGTTCTACAAAATATAAGAAAATAAAATACAAAAAAGCGAACCATTTTTATTATCACTAAGAAATTTCCTTTATTTACTATTATTGTATGTAGCAGAGTCTTATAAAATTCTTTCTTTTAATAGTAATTAAATTTGATACTTATGGAAATTATTGATAAGTTATTCACTTATGTACTTTCAAATAAAAAAACGTTAGCCAAAGTTAGTTCTTGATCTCTCTAAATAATCTTAGATTGCCCAACCCTGTTGGTTTAAGAACCTGGCCATGAAGAATATCACGGCAATTAATGTTTTGCGGGTCTGGCCAATATTGGGGACAGGCGTTTTTTTATTGCTACAATATTCAATTTTACGCTATTCAGCCAAACCAGTGGCAGATTTAAAAAAGGCGATCAAGAACCCTGAGCGGTTACTTTACTTGTCATTGTTATCTTCGACATCAGCTATACAAAAAAGTAAGGTACAATTTTTTTGCATGTCGTGTTTTTGAGTTGCAGCCGAGGATATTGGAACATATTTTTGCTCTCCTTTCATTTAGGATCAGAGGGGTTACTCTGTAATTCGATTCAATTAAAAATTTGTTCGAATTTGTATGACTTAAACATGTAAATTCGAAAAAGTTTTCATTCAAATCGAATTACGGAGTAATCCCGCAGATTTTCTTTCTCGTTTTGTAAAGACCTTATCAGGGATTTTTGGTCGCTCAAAAAAAACATCATTAATGAAATTTCTAAACTTTTAGAATTCTACAGGGTCCTGTTTCCCAAATATTTATGATGGTGGTTTATTGCGGGAAGCATGACGGCAGGTTAAAAATATATGTAATAATTTTTAATTTTTGCAATTTAGGAATCTGTGGCAAAATATAATGTTTACTTTTATGCTCAATAAAATTAAATTTTTTAGCTAAACAAAATGTACTTCAAACAATTTTGTGTGGTAGACGAAAATGGCAGATCAAGCAAGACGTTAGTTTTAAAAATCTCCTCAAACTATATATTAAAAAATTACTTTAAAGTTTATTTGATTGATTTAAAATATTTTAAGCGATATTCTTAGACACATTGATTGAAATTATCTATTGTGCTAGGGACACAGTTGAAAAGTGCCACTACTATTCCGTTTCTTTCAGGAATTTTCTTTTTTTTCAAAGTCACTAGGAATACTATTTACATTTTTGATGTAACAGGCTAAAAACTCTGGCGGAAATCAAAATTTATATTATTATGAGAATTTAATTTTTAAAAAAATTCATAAAGTTCTCTACATATAGAAATTTAAGAACCTCTGTTCCCTTTGATTGTTAATGATTGTATTGATGCTATTAATATAGTTTTGCTGGTCGCACACACTTCTTCGTTTTCCATTACCATCTACTTTACCATCACATTTATGATAATTTTTAATATTATTCACGAGTAGCAACTGATGATGCATTACACATCCATCAAATATGTTTTTTAACTAAAATCAATAACAACAACCACAAAGAAATAAACAATAAAAAAAAATACCATGAATTACCATCACCTAAACAGGTTGGCGATATGGTTTCTGTTATTTTGTAACAATATTTCTACAACATCTCTGATATGTTATCGTCAAATGGACTGGACCCCACATAAACTTTAATGATTGTTGCAGGAAAACATTTTCTAGCAAAAACAAGTTTTAGTCAGTAGGCAGTAAGTAAAAATGGGCAACGTACACTGTTTCCCAAAAATGCAAAAAAAAGACTTTGTAAAATTTTTGCTTTTGCTTTGTGAAACAGATAGTTTTTATGTAATTAATTTTTGATATACACAAATTGATTTAAATTCAAGTGCTATATTTTTGTAAAGCAAGAAAAGGGAAATGGTGTTGTTTAACATTTAAAACTCGCAGCCATAAATCAAATAAATGAATATGCGATAAACTCTACAACATCTTAAAGAAAACACATTTTTCATGTGGACAATATCAATAGAAAATTATAAATTAGCCGTTAGAAAGCAAACAAACAAAAAATATACAGAAATTAGTTTAAATATAGTCTCTAACATAATCAAAGACATCTTGAATGTAAGAGCAGAAAAAAAAGAAGCCAAAACCTACATCAATTTTTAAAGTCATTAATAAAACCGCACTTTTTACCTTTAAAATATATTTAATTTTAATAATTATACAGTTATTTTTAATGTGATTGTTTAAAAAAAACGTGCGTTTTTTCTATTACCTTAGAGTTTTCACAAAAGAAAAATAAAAAAAAAATAGCGGGAATAAATTTCCTGGTACTAGTTTTAAGGTTTTTTTTTAAATGGCTCGGTGATTGAATTCTCCGATGAGGTCAAATATTTCAGAGTCACCCTTGATAAGTCACTCACATGGAACCGACAGATTTCCTATACTTACAAAAAGGCCATCAGGGCACTCCATGCCTGAAAGAGGCTATTTGGAAAAACGTGGGGACTGAAACCAAGGATGATTTACTGGTCGTTTGAGACTGTTGTGAGACCAATACTCACGTATGCTGCACTATTGTGGTTGCCGAAGACGGAACAGGTTACCGCTAACGCCTTATTTGACAAGATGAGGTGAGCGATGAGGACCTGTTTAACATATGCCCTAAGTGTCATGCTGCATATACACCCCATGCCCACTTATGTAAGGGAGGAGGCCTGAAGGGGTGCGCTGCGACTACCGGGCGTGACTGACATGAAACCTGGGGACATGGTGAGACATATGAGGATGATGGGTCGGCCTAGAGATGACCTTTGCATCAATGTTACTGATCGGATACAACCTTCCCTCGTACTACAAAGGAACTTCAAGGTCCTATTCCCGGAAAGGAGCAGGTGGATAAACCAAGCCGAATGGTACCAGGATGCTGATCAGGTTTGGTTTACGGATGGCTCCAAACAGGAAAATGGTGTTACGGGGGGCGGGGGTATTCGGTCCTAACTTCCAGCGGGCTATTCCCATGGGAAAATACCCGACAATCTTCCAGCCGGAGACTTACGCTAGGGAGTGCTTGAGAAGAAGGTTGAAGGGTATGAGGATATATGTGATGTCGGACAGCCAGGCGGCACTTCGGGCCTTGAACTCATACGAGATTAGATTAGGAGTGGTGCTTGACTGTGTCACATCTGTTATTGAACTCGGTAGTGACCATAGTTTGAAACTATGCTGGGTATCTGGCCATGAGGGCCACGCTGGGAATGAACGGGCTGACTGTCTAGCCAACAGAGGGATCCAGCATGCCTTTATTGGACCACAACAATTTTTTGGCGTCTCGAACAGCTACCTAAGGGGTAGTACTGGCTCGTTGCTTGAGGCGGAATTTGGTCATCACTGAGAAACTTTTGATTGTCTGAGGCCGTAGCTCAGGCAATCAAAACGTTTTGCCGACCTGTCCCGGAACAAATCCGAAAAGCTACTATCGCTCGACAAGAGAGATCTCAGGTTATTATTGGGTTGGTTTATGGGACACTGTAGCCTTAGATGCCATTAATTTACTATAGGAAACGCTGAGACCAAACAGTGCGAGTCTTTGGAGCATGTACTGTGCGACTGCCCTGCGCTTCATTCAATTTCAATTTCCTTGGTGGGCCGTTCATGACCCCAAAGGAGATATACGGTCTCTCACATAACAGAACAATTGGGTTCATTCGAAGCCTACACTTGTATGGGTGAGACAGTGGGCTGCACAAAAGATCTTAAGGGCCGTGGTGCTTAGGGCCTTTATGATTAAAAGATTTTAGATTTTACTCTTTTTTTATCAGAAATTTAAAAAAAAAAAAGTTGCTGCTTTATGTGTTTCCACTGGACACTGTTTTACATGAAAATGTTTTTCCACATTTAAACAAACTCCTGCAGCACTTCCTCATCTTTATTGTCTTTGTGTTTTATTGTGGCTGCTTTCTCGGTTCATGATGTTGACTGTTTGGCGGCTTTTTAGTGCAGTGCACTATTAAATATTGTCTTCTCCTTCATTGTTTGTTTTAAATTTTTTGTTTTTTCTTGTCGTGTTTTTCTACTGACAAAAATGTTTAAACAAAAGCTCCAGAAATCATTGATAGCTTAAGAATGTTTATGTTTTAAGATGTTGTCAACAACGTTGCTACTGTTACTCTTCAGAAAAATTCTGGTGACGTTGGTATTAGTGATGTCATTTGAAAATCATTTTACCGGTTGTTTAGTTACACGAAATGCCAATTGAATGACAAACTAATGTTTTGATAATATTCGCTGTAATTAATTGAGTCCTGTCTCTAATGGTGACAGTTTTGCTTAATACGACTTGGATTGGCTTTTGTCACTGCTTTGTATGGGAACCAATGTACTTGGGAGGCATTGCTTTGTTACAATTGAGATAAAGAGTTCTTTAAATTGTATTAATTAAGATTGCTTTGCGAGGAAATAGTTGTTTTTTTTAAATTTAATATCAAGGTAATTTATTATTTGTTACTGTAAGTTAAGACTTTAAATTGAAATAAAAACCAAATTAATGAAACTTTAGTTGGTGCCAAATATTGTTTAAAAAAATTTCAAATTCATTTTGAGGAATTTTGAAAGATTATAAAAGCATTACATAAATATTACTAAATGTTTGGAAAGAAATATTTATAGAAAAAATGATTTTGAGGAGTTTTTTCCAAAGGTATATTTCCTTCTTAAGAAAAAGGTATAAACCTTTTTTTATGACAAATAAACTTCTTAAGAAAATGGTGTTTTAAACAAAAAAAGTTTTCTTTAAAAAATCATAATTAAAATGACCTTTTCGGTAAGAACAGCTGTTAAAAGAATGAGTTTTTTTTTTCTTTCTCAGAAAGCTTTCTTGGTTTAGGTCAAACAAAAAATCTTTAAATTTTTTAGTGGAAAATATTTTTTAAGTTTAAGTGAAAAACTTTATTTTCAAGTTTTTAATAGAAGAAAGTTTTCAATAATTTTTTGATGCAATTTTGGTCAAACTGTAAAAGGGACTCTATAGTATCTTAAAACTTCATAGATTACTTAAATAAAGATAATAAAGATGTGGTGGTTATTCGTTATTTTTTACAACAAAATCGTTATAAACAACTTGTGCCAATAGTGAAATATTTAAAAGTAATCAACTTTCAAATTTACAACAACTAACTCCATGTTTATCTAAGATCACTGAGTTATAAATTTTTTTTTCCCTTTGGCTATTCCAATACATAAATTTCAAAATAATAATTAGAATACCTTTCTCCCCTTTTATGCTATTTTTATAGATCATCATCATTATTTTCATACATACAACAAGTTTACTTTGATTATCTGCCATTATAGATTGACCATAACCTTAATTATCATGTTAGAAATTGTTTCATACATCAGCCAAACTGCTTGCTGCACGTCATATTCTATTTTGCAAACAGGAAAATAACTAAAACCGAGGATAGTAATAGTATGTATTAGGATTCACTTACATACATTTAGTTTGTGTGTAGTTTAGTTAACAGCATATAACAGTTTTTCATAATTGTAACTTTTCCCAGTTGATTTTCTGCAAACTCCATGCAATTTTCCAACACCTATTCAACTAATGTTGAATTAGTTGGCGAAACTTGTTCGCTAACACCAACTGTAACAATGACGACATTACGTGTCTAAAAGTTTCACTATTTTCTATTATATCTGTATTACATTTTGTGATTCTATTAGAGTTTTTGTTCGTTTTCTATTTTCATCTTTTACGTTAAATGATTGTTCACATTTAATTATCGTATACGAGGATTTAATATAAGGAAAGATTTTAAGCAAACAAACAAATTGTATGCCACAGCATTAAAAAAGTTTTAGGCAGACAACTAAAAGTGTGATGTTGCTGTTATTAAGGTAATGAAACCAACTAATTTCTACCCATTTCACGATTGAGAAGGAGAAAATTAATTCCAAACATAATTTGGGCAGTTAACTAAGTATTTTGCGATGTTTTAGGGAGCAAATACAAAAAAAGAGCGACTGGCGCTAGTGCTTTTTTAATCTTAAGAATAACTTTTTTTTTTATTAAATTCCTGTTATGTTTTACTACATTCCTTAAAATCCTTACCTATATTGGTTACATTTTCTATCTAACAACACCTTATTACCCATACTGTAACCATAGAACAGTTAGTCTATTAAAATAGCTTCAGTTGTAATTCCCAAGCTTTACTACATGGCAGATACAAAAGCATTTGCCAGTATCCGTGTTTTCTGGTATAAAAGTATTTTCAAAGCCTGACCAGAAACCTTTCCAATTAAGCACCCTGGGGCCAAGGCCCCAAGAAACGTTGGTTTCTAAATAATAGTAAATACGGTCCAAAATGCTTAAATAGAGAGCAATGATGGACGTGGTATTGCCACCAAAGAACATGCCGTAAAAAGGAACTTTAGGTAGTCTTTATATCGGGTTTTTTTTAAAGAGGTGGAATAAAACAAAGATAATTTTTTTAAATTGACATGAAATTTAATTTATGCGAAAGTTAATCTTCTGGCATTATAATTTAAATATGACTTCCGGCATATGACAGCCACCGCTTGCTCGGACGAAGTCTAATCTGGAGGTTAAATTTTCGCTGATTTTTTCAACATTTGTTGTCCTCCAAGTGGTCAATCGTTTCGGCTTTATCGGCGTTGACTAGCGACTTCACATATCCCCACAGAAAAAAGTCTAGGGACGTTAAGTCGCATGATCTTTGAGGCCAATTCACAGTTCCGAAACGTGAAACTTTAACCGCATAGTTAAAACGTTTCCTTCATTAAATCAATTGTGGCACGAGCTGTGTGACATGTTGCGCCGTCTTGTCAAAACCAAAGCTCCTGCACATCATGGTTGTTCAACTGATGAACGCAAAAGTCAGTAATCATGGCTCTATATCGGTCACCATTGACTGTAACGTTCTGACCAGCATCGTTTTTAAAGAAGTACGGACCAATGATTCCAGCAGCCCATAAAGCAAACCAAACAGTCAGTTTTTCTGAATGTAACGATGTCTCAACATACATTTGAGGATTATAATCACTCCAAATATGGCAGTTTTGTTTATTGACGTATTTATTTAAACAAAAGTATGCTTCATCGCTAAACAAAATTCGCTTATGAAAATCGGGATCAACGGCAATCTTGTTTTGGGCCCATTTTGCACAATTTTGAATCATTGTACAGGCGTCAGTCAATTCATGTTGGAATGCCAAACCAAACTAAGCAAAAAACACCCATTATTTTAACTGAAATAGTTAAATTTATGTTGCGAAATGAATGTGTTTTACTGCTAGTTTTAATTAAATCTAATAAAAATAGCGACATTATTGTCATCCAATTGAGGTAAAGCATTATGACAGGTACTGACGCTAGAAATCAAAACCTGGTCACATTACGCATAACACTTTACATAGATATGTTTTTCGGGAAGGAAACCAATAAATACGACACTTAAGTTAAACCTTATTCGTACAAACAGCAAAGAGACTTTAGCAACATCCAATATAAAATGCTGTGTTTTATTTTACATAAACATGTATGTAACACTATTGCACTTCTTAAGAAGATACACGTGTATAATTTTATGGTTTCGTAAGGATTTCAGACACAGTAACGGAAACCTTAAACACCCGGCAGTTCTTACAAATGTGTATGAGTTACTTACTTTCCTATCTATTACTTTACAGATACATTTTTAATATGGGGCTGCAAAAATAATGATAAATGGCGTCAGGGTACCCTAAAGTTTGATTTTTTTTTTAATCTTCCACATTTTGATTTCTTAAAAACTAACATATTTACGTTCCATTTGTCTTATGAGATAATATGCAATTATCCTTTTTCGTTGTTATAATAAATATTTGACTGCAATTGAAATCAAGCTGAGGAATCCAACATGATCCTTATTTACCCAAGTCATATTTCAGCAGCGTTTATCTATTTGATGGGGATGAATTTTTTATGATAAATATGCAGCATCTAAAGAAGGGTTAGTATTTAGTACAAGCAGGAATAATCTTGCTTGGAGGTCGTGAACTTCGTTGATTATAAAGTGACTGCTTGCTGCGTTGCGCAACTTTCTAAACAAATAATCCTACCAAAAAATGCTCTTTAAGCAGTAGGAAAGCCAACCTTAAACAATATACTTAATTGCTTTTAAAATGGGAGTTTTATGGAATCGTAAACTTTTTATTAAAAAAATAGTCCTTATTTACACATAATCAGATAAAAAAAACAAGTGTTTATAGTTAGGAGAAATATTGCATAAATAATAGTGCAAAACTAAAGAAAACTTAGAGAAAGATCGTGGAAAGGAAACTGAACTTTTTAGGCCAGAAAGCTGCTTGTTGTAGCATTAATACTTTATTAATGAATCTTATTCTGGCTTAAAGTTCTTATATTTTTTGAAAGTGTGATATGTTGAGAATGTTAGTATCATTTTATTTAAAAATTTAGTTTTACCATATGAAATTA